>MNCI01011535.1:113145-124119 GCA_015680685.1 Gnetum montanum | reverse complement strand
TTGTAATGATGATCCATTCACATGTCATTCCATTAGTTCCATTCCCCTCAATAATTCCATACCTTCCCGATATTATTGTAAGGAACTCGAGGATGAGTTTTCATTCAATCATGGGGTATGATGAGACATAATTTGCATGAGCCGTGATATTGCATAGCCGCGATATCACATCCCATGCAATATCGCGTACACGATATTGCGTCATCCCCTACAATGTCGCGTACGCGATATCGTGGTCCATCGTCAAATCTATAAATAAGAGGCAGCACTCCTCTTATTTCCCATCCTAGGCTAGAAGTAGGGAAACTTTGGTATATTGATCACTCCAGAGATAGAATATTTTCCATGTGCCCACAGTAGGAGTCCCCAAGTGAACAGATCTTTATTCGAGCAACATTGTACTTGAACGCAAGTTGAGTACGGTAATAAAGACAAGCTTTGTGGATAAACCTTGCAGTGCATGGAATAGGATTTATTACTTGTTATTTATTGCCTATTATTTCTTACCTATTATTTATTACCCTACAGTAACACAACATGAGTACGACTTGATTACGAGCATTTACGGATGTGTACGGCTAATCAAGGAATCGGCTGCTCATCGTAATTAGATTCTCTTACCCTCAACTCCTAGAATGTGGAATGAGTTTGACTTGATGACGAGCATCTAAGGATGTGTACAGCTAGTCAAGGAACAAATTCTCATTACGCTTAGGATAGTTAAGTGCCTTAGTACGACCACTTCAAGCACGTGCGTTACGTGTGGTGATCCCAGTAGCGTTTGGTAGCCACGGTTGCATAGTTCAGGGTGTGTACGGTAAGTGGGAACAGATGCTGACACTAGTTAATTTAGACTTAGTCATTAGTTAGAGTTAGTTAGTTTCTCAACCCTTCACCTCAATAGCATAGGAGAAAAACAAAAAGACTATAAAAATCATATACCTCGGACATACTTAACCATACACCGTGACAACTACAAGTAAGTCTGGGAAGACAACGAATGATTAACCCCAAGTATTCCATGGGGCATGTAGGCATTTAGTCTGTGGAGTTCAACTGGATCGCGCGTGCTACACTCGTTTTGTATGGTTGATTGTAGGGATACCTTGCCACTCATCAATATAGTAATAAATAAATATTTTACTACATTTCATACAGATGACATTCTAACTTGCTATCATTATGAGAGAGATATTACAAACTAGTAATCATTTATAACTTAAGTTTAATTAAAAACATAATTTAAAAAAAGTTGTAAATCAATAAAGTGGAAGAAGCTGCCCTAACAAATTTTCACCCTTTTAAATAAAAACAAAAACATCACAAATTTGGATTTTAAAAATAAGAATATTTACCTAAACAATGGCACCCATCTTTTAACCAATCATGTTTTCTAATATTTTGATATCTAAACAGAGAGTAATTTTAAGTTATTTAACTTTATTTTTACTTTCTCAAAAAAGTTATTTAAGTTGATGTTTTCCATGAAATCCTAGAAAAGCCACAATGAACAATATTAACTGCCTTAAATGACCTACAAAGTACTCAATAGATGTGCATTGATTCGAAAGATGTGTTGTCTGCTCCCCAGTGTACTTTTGATGTTGAAATAGAATGATAAGTATAGTGAAGTTCACTTGAAATTAATCCCTTGAAATTGCCTTCTGGTAAGTGGTAAGGTAAAACTAAATTTGGTAAGTGGTAGAGAAATACAGGAGGGATGAGTGATTCTATTTTAGTTATCTTTTTACCTTGTCCAATTGTTGGGCTTAGTTAAAATCATGTTATTTAAAATCATCTCGGCCAATTGATATATATATATATATATATAAAAGCTAGTGGAACGGTTTCACTAGCAATGAGTAGAATTTCATTATTTTTTAAGTTTTTAAGTTATCAATTGTCATTATAAATGACATAGCTATAAATGTTCAAGTTGTTAAAATATTAATAGAACTATTTAAATAACATCACTATTTGCATTTTGAATAATATATACTAGTAAACATAAATTGGTAGAAATAAAAGTTTATATATTTTGTATATGTTGATGAAAGAATACATTACAAAAATTTTGCAACAAATATTATAGAGGTGTGGAATAGAATTGAGCAAAAGGAAAAATACAGTGATAAGTGTGCACTCAATATGCCTAATCCTCCACTTGCGCAAAATGAACTTCTTGTGCAATTCTATTATGGAGATGTTTAGCATCTAAAATCTTTCTGTATCTTTGCATAGAGAAAGGAGGATGAATTTTGAAAGAATCAATGGTCTTGACTCTAAATAATGCAATGAACATTAGACCCATAACTTCTCTTGAACTAATGTCAATAGTAGCCTTATGTAGTGTCATTTGTTGAGATTTATGAATAGTCATGATCCATGCCAATCATCACAGTAGCTGATGCGATGCTCCTCGGACCATAGGTATAATTAACACATTATTAGAATTACCATTATCAAAAGGACATCTAATGTAGGAGTCAAAATCAACAACGTATGATGGTAGTGTACATGGTTGTTTGCTTGGATGATACATAATACTATGAATCATGCCATGTGCACCATTCACCAATCTTGCTTCAGGCCAAAGGTTAACTATTAGCATAACCTTTGCACCTTCATATATAAGTAGAGATCACTCAATATCATCACCATCATCATTTGATATTTTGAATCCATGGGGATATGTGTTTGCTACACACAAAATAATGGGTCTCTACATTATTTGCAACATCTTCTTATTATGTGATTGAACTTTATCTTTTGTATCATATAAATGCATTGATTCTTCAAAATCATCTAATCTACTCAAAGTAGATGGAAGATTCATTTGAGCAACCAATAAATTATAATCTTCATCATGGATTTTTTGTTTTCTAATATGCATCAATACTTCCCTAAATCTTTATTGTTGAGGATCAATTCCAAATTGACAGTAAACTACATCTAAAACAACAAAGATATCAAATGATTACCAAACCTCTATAATATCTAAATTCCTAGATGCATACAGCACAACATCAAGCATAGAAGGAAGCTGACCCAAATCACCGATCAATATAATTGATCTTCCTCCAAAAACTTCATTGTGATGCTCTAGAAAAATTTCTCTTAGTTGTCTATCAATGGTTCATAATAATCTTTCTCCCATAAAACTCATTTCATCAATTATTATGTATGTTACATGTGATAGTCAATGCTATATACTTATAATGGCAGAGGAAAAGAGTTATTTGTAGGCATCTATTCCAATGCTAAAACTGGAATGAATGGTTGCTACATTAATGTTAAATGCCACAGCTCCTATGGGTGCCATGACAAGTAAAGAATTATGTTTTTTCATGGTAGTATTTCATGAAAGCATTACAAAGTGTGCCTATGAGAAATGACTTTCTCGTACCAGCTGTTTCCTGGATAATCATTTGTAAAGGGGAAATGACATAATTCGTTGAGTGTGAAAACATCATGTGTCCTACAGTTTTATTATAGCATTTCTTTTGCTTTGCACCTAGCTTATCATAATCATAGGCACTGTATCCACAATCAATAACAATCATGCAGCAAGATGGTTTATTATTGGCAATAAACCTTGTAGTGAACTTTGCAACATCCTCTTCTAAATATTGTAACGTCCAATCATGCATTCTATCACCATCCCATAGGCCAAGAATCTCCAATTCTATTCTCTGAAAATGGTATGGTCATAAGAGATGATGGTTCAGGATTTGAAAATCATATTCCTTATGATCTTGCATTTGGGGAGTTACATCTACAAATTATCTTTTTTACTCTAAGGCTCATTTGAATTCTTCTTTAGTATTAATCTTTGATGCAACATAAAAATGTTGCATGGATAACTACTTCATTTCAATCTACTCATCATTAGAACCAAGATCTTGATTCACATCTCTAGATAAATAATGCAACAACAACATAGCCCAATAGTATTCAATCCATTTTTGTTCCCCTTGTTAAGTGCGATGAGAAACTTGGAATAATATTTGATAATAGCATTTGGCTTCTAGTGACATGAATTCCAATTTGGGTTATTCTTATTCTTCATGTTGCAATTTTACTTTTTAAAAGCTTGTAGCAATGATACACCCTCCATTACAAGTAGACATTTCTGATACATATTAATAAAGGTTGTGTAGGCTTTAGCTTTGATGAACATCAAAGCATCGTGTCAATGGGCCCTTGTTGATGTGGCCTTGTTGATGGGACCCTGTTTATGTGGTGTTGCTTCATTGATAGGGCCAAGTCAATGTAGCATTTGCTACATATACAGAGCCTTGTCAATGTAGTCCTGGAGCAAAAACTATAAATAAAAGCCCACAGCTGTATTTATGGACATTCAAGCCATTGAAGTAGTAGAGCTCTTGTAGTTTGTCCATTTGAAAGTTAGAATATTCTCTGAGTGCCTACAACAAGAGTCAAAAAGTGTATGGATTTTTATTCAAACATTGTTATACCTGAACCACACCAATATGTACAACAATAAAGATGAGCCTTTTGATCAATCCTTGTAGCACTTAGAATAGATTACTGATTTATTTATGCATTTATTATTTTCATTAATTAAGAATTAGACCTCAAGAAATTAGTTAATTAATTAAGATAAATAGATTAAACACATAAGTACGATTGCTTCAAGCATAAACATGTATTCACTTGGTAATCCTAGCAACATTATTTCTTGGTGCACTTAGTGACGTAAGCGCTTGGTAACCTAGCAATGGATATGTGGGTTTAGGATGTGTATGGAAAGTTGAACAATATGCTTATGTTAGGACTAGTTAGAGATTAGTTAGTTAGTTAAATTAAATTACTTATTAAATTACTTCATCTCTCTACTTTAAAGCATTAAAGAACATAAAACATAAAATAATAAAAATCATATGCCTCGATTACACTCAATCATACCATGTGCATCACAAGTATAATTGAGAAGACAACGAATGACCATTAGTGCAAGGTTCACTTTTTAGAAGACTAGTGTACTAGAAACCATAAAGTATGTGGAATTTGACTAGATCGTGTGTGAACACTTTGTGCTTCATATGGTTGGGCACAGGGGTACCTCGGCTACTCATTATTGGCATTGTTGCTAGGGACTCTGTTTGTTGAAACATGTGCTATCTAGTATTCATGAATATCATTAATACTATTGGAAAAACCTCAAGGTTGACATCATTCTCAAATTATATAATTACAAAAGCACACTGATTATTTTGATTGTTGAAAAATGTCTTCTTCTTCTCATAGGCATTATGATGTCAAACTACCAGTCCCACAAGAGTGTAAAGTGGTATATACTCATCCCAATGAGTATGTACCTAAATTCACCTTCATCTTACATTAGGATGAGTAATTGTGATGACATGATATGGAAGGCAACATTGTAATGCCTCCTGATTGATCTGTGCTTGTGATGCTACTCTAAAATCTTAAGAAGTTAGACATCCAAGATATTCAAAAGGAATACATTGTGCATGACTATGACTACTAGGACTACTATCCCACTAAAACATAATGCTAGCGAGATCAACACCAGGAGAAGCATTATGAAGCTGCGAAGGAGAAATGCTAATCCCTTGTTCATGCTAAACGAAGATGACAATGAGGATACTTTCTTTGAGGGCTCTCAACATGAAAATTATCCACCCCTTGTTACTAATGATGAGGGTGTGGCCTTGATCCTACAGTTCATGATCAACAATCTGGGTTTAGGAAATGATGGTAGTCAAAGAAAGGGATCAGAGAAGCATTAAGACAATAAGAAAATCAACGAATGTGAAAATGATAATTGAAAAGGAGTTGGCAAACATCATGGTGGTGGTAGTCTTCCTCCCTCTTCATCCTCTTCATTTGCGTCTTGTTCCTCTTCTTCTAGTTTTGAAAGACATCATAAAAAGAATAACTGTGATGGAAGTGCACAACAGGATAACAATGCTGATCACCAAGCCTGTAATAAATGAAGGGGTAATAGAGGACATCATCAGCACCAATGAAATCATGATGATGATGAGCCTTTTTTGGAAACTCGAAACATGCTTAATATTGTAGAGGCAATTAAGATCCCAACTAGGCATGTGAAAGATAGTTAGATCAAGTGCTTAGACATGAACAATATTCCAAGATTTGAGGGGGGATATAACTTTAATTTGTAGACAGATCTATAAGCTTTCCACAATGCTTGTGCCTTAAAAAACATCCAGAATGATTGGCAAAACCTCAAGCTCTTTCCCAAGACACTCATTAAGTTAGCAAAAAGCTGGTACTAGTCCTTGGAGCTAGAATCCATTCACAAATGGAGTACCATGTTGGAATTATTTAATGACAAATACCAGACATACTCTAGAGTGTCCAATTTGAGAAGGCAAATTCAAGCTAGAAATAAAAACACATGAACCCTTGGATGCCACCATGGGTAGATATTATTCCCTGTTACATTGATGCCATGACCATGGTTATACTTAGAGGAAATAACTCTGCCACATCATAGATGGGCTTAGAGAAAAAACTAGAAGAACTCTTGGGGTTTATGCCCAAGGGAGATTATTTGAACTAAGAGATCATTAGATACAAAGGATAATAGAGCAGGTAGCAAAAGAAGAAGGTGAGTTGTCAAAAAGGTGTTGGCGACCGTTTGGGACACGATAGCCAACGTGTGTCCTCGAACAGGATTTAGGTGCTTGCTGGTCTCTGACAACACCAAGGCCTAGATACCTCCAAATAGACTCAGTAATTAATGTGAGTATGTGTGTGTGTTGTTGTGGTGTGCTATTATGAAAAATGAAATGATTGGATTATGAGTAAAACTATAAATGACTTATCTTAAAGAGATTCAGCCAACTTTGCAAAGTGCTGTGAGTTGTTGAGAATTCCTATTTTGTTCAATTGCCTAGTCTATGCGGTCCTTATAATACCTACTTGTAACAAATAAAGTTTTCTTCCCATGAATTCTTATTTTCTTCCCAATTGGGTCCTTCTTCTTCTTCTTGGGACACAAATGCTTCTTCCCATGAATCTTCATTGATTAGTTCTTTTTCGGAACTATAATTTTCTTGGAGTGCACAAATTTTGTTTTTATCACCTCCTTTTTCAACCATTTTACTTTTTCCATTTGAAGAAATATTATTAATCATCAAAGGTTTGCTATAGATGTATATTTGATTTGGTTCTCCTTTACAAGGTAGCCACATGTGAGAATAATCTGTTGATATGTAACTTGAGAAATTCTTGCTCCAACTTCTACACAATAAGAGACTATGTGAATCTGGTATATCTACCACTTGAATAGTTACTCTACTTTTGACATGGGGTTCAGAAGCAATTTCCAATAGGACATTTGGTAATTGACCCACAATCTTCACTCTACTTTTATCCACTTGAACAATATTTTTATTTGATTTTTTAGGAATCAAGCCAAGTTTCTTACATATAGACAGTGGCATTATAGTAGATGTAGTTCCATAATCAATCAAACAATTGTGTAAGTATTTATCCGAACATTATGGGTGGTTATAACCACCATAGAGATAAAAAAGTTGCGGTTGATGAGTGTCCCATTTAGTTGCCAAGTGGCTCATTCAGTTGGCAAGTGGTCACCATGGAGATAAAAAAGTTGTAGTTGACAAGTAGCCCATTTAGTGGTTATAACTACCATAATTGACAAGTGTTCATTCCATATGGGACTTTCAACTTGTCCCATAAATTCTTTTATATTTTTGTTAAATAATAATAATGTCTCTTTTTTTTCACTACACCATTTAAGAAACATTCTACTTAAATTTCCATGTGTCAAAGAATAAATGACCAAGGGCATGGAGCATAAAAATTAAAATAGCCAAACAAGTACCCCAAATGTAGCAACTACCATAGCAAGGGTAGGCCTATCAAACACCAACATGGCACGATGCAAGGGTCAAAGTATACATGGAAAAGGTGCTGGTTAAGAAACTGATACTAGCAGTGAAGTAACTTGATGTGAAGGCAACAAGCACCAAGGTCGTCTATGATAGTTTCTTATCCTATTTTTGAGAAATAACTACTACCAAAATGGTCTCTAATATTGCAGATAAAACACCCAAAATAAACCTCATGAAGTAAAATACCGAAATCCTCTTTTCCATGCCAAGTAACCAAGAAGTTGGTGCGGCAAACAGTGCATGAAATAAAAGATATAAATCTGAACGTAGAGAAAAGTGAGCATTGTATTCTCATGTTCGGAACCCGGAGTTATAGAAAAGATGATGGAGAGGCTCCCAATAGTTGAAGACCTGGTCGCACTGATGAATGATGTTGGCAAAGGAGCTTAAGATGCAGATGACCAAAAGAAACATCAAAGGCAAAATCCAGCCAAAATCATTGTCAATAGTGCCACTATAGTCAGTAGCAACCACGTCCATGGCCATCGTAGAGCAAAATGGAAAGAATTGCAGATGAGTACCTAAACATTTTGTCACTGCATCTGGTGGTGTTGCCGTGTAGTGCTCTTACTTGCCACCATCTGTCACCAAATGTTGTATGTACTGCAAATCACTGGTGTCATTGTAGTAGGTAGCTAATTTAATGGTAGTAGTGATGCTGTTTCCATTTTCATCGTTGTTGTGGCCTTTGTGTCCAAATATCAGCCAAATGGAAAGGAAGCAAAACTAGGCATAATCGATGGTGAAGAAAACATGATGAGACATGTGGCCCAGTAAAGTATTTCCCAAGTGGTGGCAACCATGCCTAGCATTAGTGGAAGAGATGAAATAAAATACCCACACTATTACCTCCAGAACAAGAATAAGTCTAGCTCCTGTTAACTGCTACCATCAACAGCAACCACGTCCATCATAACACACCATAAAAGACGTCCAAAAATTACTATGATATTTTCTTGATCATAAATAGTCGTGGAGCATTAAGCATCTTAGTAATCACAGTTGGGAGAACCACTCTAACATTTTTGATCTTAGTCCTACTGGTTTTGTGTCTAGCTAAGAATCACGCATCTTAAAAGTTTTGCTTCCTGATGTTAATGTCAATGAGACGGCTGTGCGGTGACTGAGAATATGGTATGGACGATGAGACAGACATCTGAAAATATGAGAAGACATGAGAACCCACAAAATAAAATGATAGCCAATTAAGTCCACCCAATCTACATTTGGACTTCAAACTTCTGAATAATGGGCATTGCAATTTTATTTTAAGTTCATCTTTCTTTAATTTTCTACATTCGTTTTCTTCTGGATGAAATTGGGTTCTGTTCCATGAAATGGCCAAAATGTGCCAACAAAAGGGACAGTATAGAAGAATATAATAGGGACCCTTCCATCAGGATAAGTGAGGTTCGATTTTATGATGAGGAGTCATCACTCAACGAAGTGGTAAATAGGAAAACCTTACCCATACAAAAATCAATTTTTGATATTTTGGCAAAGGTTGATAAACTATGGGACTCTTTGGATGAAAAGTTCCAAACTGCTATGAAGATTGCTAAAGAATCCAAAAAGTAGAATAGTGAGCATGATCGTAGGAGGCAAAAAGAAGTTGAACGTGCCTACTAGAGAGATAAGGGAAAAGCTACTATAGTAGAAGAAGTTGTGAAGATAGACATTGATTATGATGGTGGATGTGGAATTTGCCAATATGACCATTCTAAGAGATGTTGCCCTATGGTGTCACACTTACAAGAGTTTGGGATGTATGCGTTGAATCTGTAATTAATAAGAAGGCAAGCACCTAGATGAGTGCCTTACTCTCAAGGTAATCCAAGGCAATTCCACCAACAACAACAACCTTACTATCCAAGTGAAGCTCCACCACAACCGTATGAACAATAGTAATAGTGGCACCAATCACAATCATGAGGAATTCCACCACCAAGATAGAAATACCCTTATAGGAAACTAGATCCATATAGGTACTTTGTTTAGTAACCCATTTCTCCACATAGTTTAGCTAGCCACACCTCATTCTAGCATCAATATTACCCTCTATAGTACCATCAAACTCATTCATTATCTACTTGAGGGAAGCATCCATATCCATACCCTTCTCCACATGTGTTTGCACACATCCCTCTACCCTCAACCCAGTTACCTCTTGCTCCATTCATGTAGGGTGAAATTTTCCCCACAGCCACAACAATGAAATGCTATGAGGGCTATACACTTACAACTAGCTTTCCAGCTGAATGGCTCAGACAATTGATCCAAGAAATGACCATTTTTCTAACCCAACAGTCCTCCTAAACCATCATAAACTAATGCGATTGGTTGTCCTACATCTTCAACGTCCTCATCCTTTGCATCAAACACATTCGAGAACCCTTTAAACCAAACACTACCTTAGATCTCTACTATAATGCTAACCCATGTTTTTTTTGATTGGATTAAGGTTGGAAACCTTTCCACAAAAAGATCTAACCTAGGAAGTCCTTTATTTACTTGTAGATCACTAAACATAAGCCATGCAAGGCTCTTCTTGATTCTAGTTCCAGTGTTAATCTCATCTCCTATGATATGCATAAGGCCTAGAACCTACCACCTCTCAAAAAGAGCAACATCCATTTGGAATTCGCAAACTGGTCAATCATTGTCCCTTTGGGGCTAGTAGAGGACATTGTGATCATAATTTGCGGATGATCCTATCTTGGCAATCTTCTAGTGATCAAGGTAGAGAATTAAGGTGACTTCCCCATCATTATGGGAAGGGCTTGGTTTAGCATGGTTGATGCATAAATGGGCATAAGGGACCTCTCCTTGAAAATCTCCAAGGAAGAAAAATTCAAATGACTAGAGAAGAAGCATGTTTCATGCATCGTGTACAATGATAACAAGTGCAATTGCATGCAAAAAATCTAGTCCATTAAAAGTACATACATTGAAGCATGCAATCAGTGTGCACATGAAATTGATATCCAAAGGTGTCTGAATGAAATAACCACAAAATAGGGGGGGGGGGGGGGTGGAG
>MNCI01011535.1:83103-93675 GCA_015680685.1 Gnetum montanum | reverse complement strand
ATGGATGTCAACAATTGCATTCAACAGAACCTTCAAAAGACTTGACAATTTCTGATTGAAATACCACAAAGATTCACTTTAAAGATAAAATAAAGCTATTCTGGTCCCATCAAAATACCAAATATTTTCTGAACTCTCTTGACTATTGAATCGTTCAACGGCATAACTACAAGAAGAGGCTCTCTTACAACAATCTCAATAGTAGTTCTTATACGTTGCAAAATAATAAAATTTACTACTAAAATGCTCTTAAGGCTTTTAAACACAAGTGCTTCTATGGAAAAATTTTAACAGAAATTTCTATCGGGAAACAAGAACAATAAGAGCAATCTAAAAATCCCAAAATTATTTTCCAAGGATTATATTATCTAAACCACTAGCTAAACAATTTAAACAAAAAAAATAAAACATAACTCACAGGAATATGACAAAGAGGCTGAAATATTTTCTTTAGCAAGTCATCTTACAAGCAATCTTTCACACTTTCTTTTTACAAATGCTCTTCTCCCAAGACTCAAAGTGTGTCTTCAAGTGAGAGCCGAAGTACTAGCTAGTAGCCTTCCCAAAGTGTGATGTATCAAGTGTCTTCTCAAAAGTATGATATCTTGGCCTCCTCCTATGAGACCGCAATGTCTTCTCTTTTATAGGGTTCAAAGGTGGTTACATAAAATATCTTAGCTAACTTCTCTCGCAAGTAAGGAAGTTACAACTTACCCATGTAGTTAGGAGATATTCCTCACCAATTTAATTGGGAAGTTATGTAGTTAGGAAGTTGTACATAAAGTTAGGAGGAATTTATGCTAACATTAATATTTGTAGATATTACAAATATTTTATGGGTAGTAACTTATATAATAATGTTTGAAAAATAATGTTTTAAAGTCTTTAAATTAAAAGGTATGTCTATAACCAGGGCTTCACACTATTAGCGAATGTGACATTGCTGAATTAATCACCAGACCATTTAAAATTTTATTTTTGATGAACTGCAACTCTGATTTACTGGCATTGGTCCAAAATATCTCTTGACACCTGTCTTAGTGTGCCTTTGTGTCTTTGTTGCCGCGTTCAGTGGACTGGTATGCGATATCGAATGCATCGGTGTTGGGCATGGCTGTTGTTTCAGATTGTAGGTTCCAAGAGCGAATGACATTTGTGATTACTGCTTGAAAAAATTTGAAATGCGTTCCTTGGGAAAGCCCAGGCCTGTTTGGCAAGGTCGCAGCTGGAGAATCCCTGCAACAAAGTATTGTAAATCATGGCGGTGGTTGGATTCATGGCGGATTATTTTCCAGAAAATGTTCTGAGCCATAGAAGGCTCCTTTTTGAGACACCGGTCATAGGAAAGGGTAAGGTAAGTTGCAAAATGACCCTGCAACTGCCAAAAAATCCTCTATGCAATGCACACCTTGCGGGCCTTACAGAGAATGTTCGTGATGGCGTTAAAGGCATGCAGATTCGAAATAGAAACCCAAAACTAAAGATGTCATTGCTTGAATTAAAAGAATTGCCACCATGAAGCTCTGATGAGCGGCAACAACCATAGGGGCTCCTCCTATTGTGGGAAATTTTTAGGATGAGGGTTTGGGTCGTTGCGCTGACCGGAATCCATGTTGTTTCTTCCAGCAAGTTGAGAAGGTGCAGCATTGTGGGATCGTCGTTTCAGAGAAATTTTATGGCTTTTTCTGCTTGTTAATGAACCTATTTTACATCACTTCGTTTTTGCTTCCTTTGCTTTTTGTTGCAGATCCGAAACTTGTCGCAGTTTTGAGTATCTGAATCGGGGTTGCAATTTGAATGCGTTTCCAATGGAGAAAATTCAGAATGCAGGCTTGCATCATTATTGATTTACGAAATGATCTCTGTGTACTCTAGTTTCACTGTTTTCATTCCTTTAGAGATTGTAACTATTATCTTTCTCCATTTCCTTGATTCTCCATTTCCTTAACAAACTAACGTTTCTCCATATCAAAAATTTTTGCTGTTTATTCCTTCAAACCTTATCACCGCCTCTTTGAGAGACTAAAAAGATGCTGTGGTACTATATTCCCTTTTCTTTTTTTTAAAAAAATATATATTTTGGACTATTGTAAGTAGCAACTGATTTAACATGATTATTCCTAGTATTCTTTGTTTTCCACACCAATATGCCATTTTGGGCCACCCCTAGATTCCATACCAATGATATGAAATAACACATTCACATTCTCCCACTCTTACAATAATGTTCATGATGAGTCTTACTATTCCATGAAATGGCCAAATGTGCCAACAAAAAGATAAATGAGAACTTACATTATTTGGATGTCCACTAGTTGTAAATCTTGGATTCCATGCATTTGTAACTGAATCAAAAAATTCCTTTTCCCTACGCATGACATGAGGATCATTATGGTCAAGTTCATCCACCTTTGGGGCACCTTGTATTCATAGGAAACCATGCACATGGAGATCTACAATGCTGCCACTCATATTGTGTCAAATAGTCAACAACATGAAATTCATTCATCAAAACTAGTTTAAGAAAGACAATGTGATGATGATGCACAAATTCTACAACTATATGCACATTTTTTATAATATTACTCTACCTCCAACATTTGCGTTCTGATCAATTCTCAGGTGGATCTCCTTCCACAAGATTATGCAACTCATGCCAATAGATATCTATTAAACTTAGAGTAAAAAAAGAAAAGTATGTGTTCCTAATTGATTCACCATGTTAGTTAGCTCTACTTTACATTTTCTCCAATAATATGATGTACCATGAATGGAAGAATCATATCACATCAAATTTGAAGGAGCATTATGCAATTGTACTTATAGTTCCTCAATAGTTATGGATGCAACAACAATATTTTTTTTAAAAAAATACAGAGGTAGATTCCATTGCCCATCTCCTTTTAATGGCATTATAGATATAATACCTAAAATAAATCACACATCGTTGCTTCAATGTTTTAAAAAAACATTATGAATAATGAAAATAACAAACAAATGAAGAAATAATATTTACCTGAAATGCTTGTGGTACCTAAATCTACCATCTTTTTAGTGAATAAGATGTTTTGCATATTCATGCAGTTTGAAATCTTTAGCTCTTTGTAAACAACCCCATCATGTTAAACTCATTAAGAGGAGAATCAGACATGGAAGGCCATTGAGCAACATTTGAATCCTCTAATGATGGATTATACATCCATGCTCTTATCCAATCAATTTTCTATCTTACAATTCTAGTATGTTGTGCAACTAACAATGTATAACCAATAATGTTTTCTTCATCTATCTGAAGTAAAGGACCTTCAAACTACAAACTCATTTCTCTATTATTTTCTAACAATGGAATATAAGGAATGCTATGGAAGACGTTAACATCACTGGTATTAGCGACATTGTTTAATACATGCATATTAATCTCAACATCATGATAGTATGGATCATTTGCCTTTTTAAAAATCATAGCTTCATAAACCTGTATCTTGTTAACAATGAAATTATACTTAGTGCCCATTTGATTTGCTCTTCTTAATATTAAGAAAGAGATCTATTTAATTCTAAGAGAAAGTCTCTTTGTAATCTATGTGACATCTTGATAAAAGCTAATTGTGTGACCTTTATACTTGAACTATCCACTAATTGCATGTGTAACTTGAAATATGGGATTGATTTTTGCAATTACCATTTCTTCAACCTTAGTTAAACAGGCTAGGATAGGTGGTTGGATTCCTAGATCCATGTTATTTTCAACAAAAAATCATTTGATCTCACAACCAAAATTATAAAGAATATTTCATTTCTTTTCATTAATGCACCTATTGCATGTGGGTCAACTACTTTTGGTTGAATCCAATAATATGCCAAGAAACATTTTTTTGCATACATTATAAGAATGTGCATTTGCAAAACTTCTAACTATGGTATTAAAATTCTATATTGTATGAACAATTTCTATAGATGTCTTTTGCAATATTGGAAAACATTGAATAGGTTATGAAGAAGGCATTTCCACTATTGGTACATTTGCAACATCTATAGCTTCATTCATTTGATGAAATGAATTATCCTCCTATCGATGTTGCCTTGTTTGGTGCTCACTCTCGCTATACTATGCCTATTCTTGATCTTGTTACAATTTTTCTTCTTTTACATGTATGATTTTTGGCATAGATGTTGCTTGAATAACAGGTGTAGATGCATTTCCAACATCTTGCAAAATGTTCAAAAATGTGAATTAAAATTTGAATTGAAATATGTACTAACTTGAGTATGGATAGATAACAACAACCTGCATTTCTTGTTGATTATTTCCCAAATGAAATGGAAACAAAAATAGAAATTTCCAAAATGAAATAAGTTTCCAAAGAAAAACTACACTTATCTTCCCACCATGAGACATACCCAAGCTTACTAGTAGTGCATCCTAGAGCTCCATGACCACCTAACTAGCCTCACTATGTAGGCTGGTTGCTTAGATGACATTCACAACATTTCTAGCACATGCAAAGCAAGCTTAAACAACATTGATGTTTCCACCAAAGCACCTGACAATGTCCATAGTGATTTTGGTGCTCGTCCACTATCATTATTTGCACTAACATCACTGCTATAGGATCTATTGTGCCACTACTATAGGATCTACTGCGCAACTGCTACAAGATCCACTGTGCCACTACTTTTTGTTGATGTCAAAAAAGCCATCTCTGCTAGATCTACTACACCAGTGCTATCTGTTAACACTAGAAAGAGCTACCTTTGTGTCACACAAGGCCACTATTATTTCCCTTGTTGTTGTTGGTCTACTAGAACATGGCCATCTTGGGATTCTAGGGCATCTCGATGCTACCTGGTCACTGGTTGGTGCTTTGTGGGGTTGCCTTCATGGGCGTAGTAGCTGTGGGTAGGGTGTGACAACATAGTGGGTAAAGCACAACCATGGTAGAGTGTTGGTGGAATCTTGATTTTTTTCCATTTTTGAAATTTGACATGGTGTGATGTGGCTATGTCAACAAACTTCAACTTTCTTCCACCCACTATCATGCCTGCTATAGATGTGTTGGCCTCTTGGCCAAAAAAAATGATGACATGCATGCAATGCCATGAAATCTGTTTAAAAATATTTGTTTAAAGGTCTTATTCATTCTTTGTCACTTTTGCTTTTATTTTTCCTAGTAGTGCCATTACGTCCCATTATCCCAGAATTGACTTCAAAGTCAGTGTTTAAATTAAGGATGAGCATGAGCATGAGTTTTCATGTTAAATTAGGAAGGTTAATGGGTGGATTCCAAAACTATTTGAGACTTTAAGGTCCTATTGGTAGTAGTTGGCTAAAACCAATGATCAAAGCCATGAATTCTCATTTTATTGTCTTATGTGGTAGTCACTAGAATGGATGACCTTACAGTTGCTTATGCATGACTTTGACACATGGAATATGTGATAGGAGACATGGTATCATAGTTATGTTGCTGACAAATAGGGGGTCTCATGCATGCAAACTTAATGTGTCTGTCTCATCATGCTAATCCTCCTCCTTGACAACATTTTTGTTATATGTATGAGTAACAGTAGGCATGTGTATGGTGCATATTGGGCTCAATGAGCATGCCACATGGCATATTTCCTATCCATAATACTACAAATTTTTTTGAGAGTGTTGGATTGTGTTATTATCCATGGATAAATAATTTGTAAGGGTTCTAGATGTATGGACCTTTATTACATGTGCTAGACCACATTAGGTCCTCAAAAGAGAAAGGTGGAAATTAGGGGCCAATTATGCCTTAGCGCAATGGTAACATGTGCATGTGAATTAACTTGAATGAGGTTCCTCGCATATGGAGCTCTAAGCATAAACTTGCACATGCTTATCTATTCCCTATGATGATGGGACAACATATTACTTCAAAGGCTTTTGACTCCTTTTATTAGTCATGGGCCTACTTATTAACCACAGATAGTCAATAGTCGCATTTAGTAAAATTACTATGATATATAAAATTGTTAAGTCAATACAATGCACTTGATGATTCAATGGGTTATCTCTATTGAAATCAAACACCCCTATAATTATGCTTATCTTAAGAGATGTAAATTTTTCACTATAATAAAGAGTTGATGTATTATTGTTTCAACAAAGTTACTAAGAATTAGAAAAAAATGTAAATAAATAAGGATATAATTTTTTATGGAAGTAAAAGGAATTCATGTAGCCAACCCTTTTTATTAGGATAAGGCTAAGATGATGATGATGATTATTATTTCTAACAATGTTTGTTAGTTGCATGACCTTTCTCACCATTCACTTGTATTAAGTGCTAAATTTTTACTTATTGAAAATTTATTTATATGGTCTTTAACTAATCCTTTCTAATTTTATTTTTAAATTTTTTTAATTTCTTTCTTAGTCAATACCATTTTGTTAAGCCAATGTTAAGATGAGTTTTTTCCTAAAGGGGCTCAATATAATATCTTCTCTAGAGATGATCAAATTATCAAGGCACCATTCTAGCTTATTTGCAATAAGAGCTACTTCTACTAATATATGTATTATGTAAATCATTTTTTATTATAACATTCAACATGCATTTAAACATTTACATTTATGCCTTGTTAATTTATTATTCATGTTACTTTTTCTTAGTGATATGTAAAATTTTTTGTGTAATTTAACAAGATCCTTTTATCATGTCAAACACTAGTTTGTCACCATTTTGACACCTTTATCTCAATCTTAGTTCTTATATCCTTATCAATTTCACTATCTAGTAGAAGAACTATGCTCAATTAATGCCTTTTTAACATGGAAGTATATCTGCTTCTATTTCGTCACTGTTCACATTCCATGTATTTTTTCTTACTTACACTAATTTTTAAGCTTTTTGATTATATCCTAAATCCAATTTTCAATTTTAAAAGCAATAGTTTCTCAATATATATTCACTAGACACAATATCATTCAAAAATAACATATACCAATTAATTTCATCTTGTGTTTTGATGAGTGGTAGGTACCCCTTCGCCCAACCATATGAATCACAAGCATTCATGCATAATCCAATTGAATTCCATAAATGGGACTAATTGTAGCATCTAGATTGTTAAGCATTGATCATAGGATGCTATCTTTGCACTCGGACTAGTGGTATCTTTGTCACATATGGTTTAGTCCAAAGTGAGGCATATAGTAATTGATGCTCTTAGGCCTTAATTATTCCTAGTGAACATAAAGTAAATGAAGTGGTTTCTAAATCTAAGTAATAGTAAATAAATCTAATCTAGCTTAGAGTGATGAGCATCTAGCCCTAGCTTACTATACACATCTTGGGCTTATGTAACCATTACTGGGTTACCAAGCATTATGCTATTGGGAAAACTAAGCTATAACACTATTGGGATTACCAAATGATTACACTTAAACGCTTGAAACCAATCGTACTCATTCCACTTTACTAATTGATGAGTCGTCATTTGGGTGACCACGATATCGCGTACGCGACATCGTGGCTGCGATATCATGGATATCACATACACGATATCGTAGCCTGTATTCTCATCTATAAATAAGAGATAGATAGATCAGTTAGGCATAATTAGAAAGTTAGTCAGTTTTATTTTAAGTGTTTTAATTTCTTTCTCTCAACCCTTTTCCTCCTAGTGTATGCCTGTAATGTGGTGATTGTAATTGTACGACATCCTTTATTTGAGTGTGACATACTTGGACACACACATGACCGGCAATAAAGATCAAGATTACTTCATCATTGTAGCATTCACTTAGCTTAATCATTTAATTAATTATTATTTACTACTTTCCTAGTTAATATCTTCTCACCCTTAAACTCCTATTAAATGCAGAATGAGTACGACTTGATTACGAGCATTTAAGTGTGACTACTTGGTAACCTATTAGCGTACCTAGTATCTATGCTTGGTAATCTCAGTGGTAGTCGTGCATGAAGTCCAAGATGTGTATGGATAATCAAGGAATGGATGCTCATCACACTTAGGCTAGTTAGATTCTCTCTCATCCTTTCTCTCTTAGCTTAGATAATATTACTTTCCCTTGCCTTTAGGAGTAGCATTAGATTAGAAACACATAATACACCTCACTCTGGACTAAACCATACATGACAAAGCTAATACTAGTCTAGGTGGGAAGACAATGAATTATGCCCTAAGGCTAACTGTCTAGATGCCACAACTAGTCCATCTACGGAGTTCAACCAGATCATGCATGTAACGCTTGTATTTGTATGGTTGAGTGTAGGGGTACCTCATCACTCATCATAGGCACTGTTGCCGAGGATGGTGCTAGTTATCTAGATTAGTTATATCACACAAGTTTGTTGTATAGGAATTAACAATACATCTTTTAGACAGAAATAATTATAAAAAGTTACACATAAATTCACACACAACTTCACAGCCATGGCTCTCCTACAAGACCATAACAATGCCATACCCAGTGAGGAAGTTCATTGTAGAACCAATGAACTATATGACATTGAAGATTGAAGTATGCAAATCAAGGTGGGGGTTTCTTATAAACATAAATGAAAGCAACGTCATCACAATGCACGAAAGCCTAACTTACTTGATGACGATAAACCCACAATGGCCACTACAAGCTTAATGAAAATACAAGAGGCTGTTCAAATCTCACGTAGGCATTGTAAAGAGAGCCATCTACCCAGGCTTGTTTTAAACAACTTTCCTAATTTTTAGGAGGTTATGACTTAGATCTGCATCAACATTTACAAGCCTTCTACGATGCTTGTACATGGAACAACATTCATAATGGTTGGCAAAAACTTAAGCTCTTTCCTATGACACTCGTTGGCTAAGAAAAAGTATGGTATAGGTCGTTAAAACCAAATTCAATAAGATGTTGGCCAACAATGGTAGAACTCTTTAACAAAAAATATCAAACCTACGCAAGAGTGTAATCCTTGAGGAAACAAATCTAATAGTGGAAACAAGCACAACATGAACCCTTGGACATGGCCTTAGAAAGATTATAATGTTGATGTGGATCTAAGTCATAGCCTCCTGAAAAATTAGGAAAGTTGTTTAAATCGAGCCTGGGTAGATGACTCTCTTTATGATGCCTACGTGAGATTCAAATAGCCTCTTGTATTTGTGTTAGGCTTGTAGTGGCCAGTGGGGGTTCATCATCATCGAGTAAGTTAGGCTTTCGTGCGTTGTGAGGATGTTGCTTTTGTTTATGTTTATAAGAAACCCCCACCTCGGGTTGCGTACTCAAATCTTCATTGTCATATAGTTCATTGGTTCTCTAATGAACTTCCTCACTGGGTGTGGCATTGTTATGGTTTTGTAGGAGAGCCATGGTTGTGACGTTGTGTATGAATTTATGTGTGACTTTTTATAATTATTTCTATCTAAAAGATGTATCGTTAATTCCTATACAGTGACCTTGTGTGATATAAATAATCTAGATAACTAGCACCATCCCCGGCAACAGCACCTATGATGAGTGGCGAGGTACCCCTACACTCAACCATACGAATACAAGCGTTACACGCACGATCCAGTCGAACTCCTTTGATGGACTAGTTATGGCATCTAGACAGTTAGCCTTAGGTTGTAGTTCACTATCTTCCCACCTGGACTAGTATTAGCTTTGTCACGTATGGTTTAGTCTAGAGTGAGGTGTATGATGTGTTTCTAATATAATGCTACTCCTGAAGGCAAGGGAAAGTAATATTATCTAAGCTAAGAGAGAAAGGATGAGAGACAATCTAACTAGCCTAAGTGTGATGAGCATCCATTCCTTAATTATCCGTACACATCTTGAACTTCGTGCAGGACTACCACTAGGATTACTAAGTGTAGATCCTAGGTACGCTACTAGGTTACCAAGTAGTCACACTTAAATGCTCATAATCAAGTCGTACTCATTCCATGTTTAATATGAGTTTAAGGGTGAGAAGAGATTAACTAGGAAATAAATAAATAATAATTAATTAAATGATTAATCTAAGTGAATGCTGCAGTGATGAAGTAATCCCAATCTTTATTACTGATCATGTGCATGTCCAAGTACATCACATTTGAATAAAGGATGTCGTACAATTACAATCACCACACTGCGAGCATACGCTAGGAGGAAAAGGGTTAAGAGAAAGAAATTAAAACGTTTAAACTAAAATTGACTAACTTTATAATTATGCCTAATTGATCTATGTACCTCTTACTTATAAATGAGGAGACAGGATATGATATCAAGTATACGATATCGTGGTTGGGCTGTGATATCGTAGATGCGATATCGTGGCTGTGATATCACGTACGTGATATCATGGTCATCAAAATGATGAATCATCATACATGATGAGTGGCAAGGTACCCCTACACTCAACCATATGAATACGAGCGTGACACACTAGATCCGGTCGAACTCCACAGACGGACTAGTTGTGGCATCTAGATAGTTAGCCTTAGGTCATAGTTCGTTGTCTTCCCACATGGACTAGTATTAGCTTTGTCATGTATGATTTATTCTAGAGTGAGGTGTATGATGTGTTTCTAATCTAATGCTACTCCTGAAGG
>MNCI01011535.1:73042-83055 GCA_015680685.1 Gnetum montanum | reverse complement strand
AGTAAATAACAATTAATTAAATGATTAAGCTAAGTGAATGCTGTAATGATGAAGTAATCTTGATCTTTATTGCTGGTCATGTGTGTGTCCAAGTACGTTACACTCAAATAAAGGATGTCATACAATTACAATCATGACATTGTGGGCATACATTGGGAGGAAAAGGGTTGAGAGAAAGAAATTAAAACACTTAAACTAAAATTGACTAACTTTCTAATTATGCCTAACTGATTTGTCTACCTCTTTGTTATAGATGAGGAGACAAGTTGTGATATCGCATATGTGATATCGCGGTCGCCCAAATGACGACTCATCATACCCCCACAACTGAATGAAAACTTATCCTCGAGTTACAGTGATTACACAGTGGATAGGTATGGGATTATTGAATGATGAAAATGGGGTTATGCTACAGTGTGGAATGAAGAAAAACTAAGGATAGAACACAAAGAATGTGCTACAACTACAAAATTTGTGGAATTCATGTAGTTCCTAGTGGTGGTGGCTCCTCCATTGGTGCTTTCCCTTTATCTTGTGCTCCAGGTTTTGAGACTTAATGGCATTGGAGTATGGCCTGGAGCTTCTCCTCTTCGGTCTAAGGATCCTGTGTTGTCCATGCTAATGTTCTAATGTTTTATGTAGTCGGCACCTTCCATGGGTAGGGTAGTTGTGGAAACATTTGATTAGCTTTGATATATCAGGTCGCAAATACCCATCGTTCCTCTTCATAGGCTCTGGCTTTATCTCTGTACTCTTGAAAATCTATAAGTCATCAAGCCAAATATGTTGCAATACATTTTTGGCCTTGTTAGCTTGCTTTCACCACCTCAAGTTTAGAATTTGTGATCTCCAATTTTTCCAACAACTTCTTGCATTCTGCAAATTCTGCTTCATATTAGCTGTAGGTGGTCACTACCTATTGTTCGAGCTCTATCCTTAGGCGCCCTGCTATTAACATGGAAAATTTGGCATCTCGCAGCTTTACCAACTCCATGTATTCTATTAGATCCTAAATCTGTAGGTCCCGATTTTTAACTTCTGCCTGGTGGACAAATGCATATGTGTCCAATATGGCCCTTCAATCAGTGTGTTGAGCACTAATAGTGTTGATGTGGGTCTTGACCATATGGATATCCTTTTCAAGAATCTGTTTGTACATCCCCACATAGTCTTGGAAGTGCTTCTTCAGCTTTTCATGTCGTTTAGCCTCATTTTGCCACGTGCTGATTTCGATGGCTGTCTTTTGATGGATTGCATGTACCTCCTCCACTATTCTCCCTAGCTAAATGGCTCATGTCTTGGTTGACCTAGATGAATTATTCTCACAACTGATGGAAATGTTCTTTGAGAACATTCTTTTGCTTCTCCATAGCGGTCAACTGAAGGTTGTCGACAACAACTGATTGGTTAGTTACTCAGTTCTGAAGTTGTCTAGCTGGTCTGTAGGAACAAATTGCGAAGGGTCCTGCTATGCTACTTGTAGGGCTATGAGCTGTTCTTGCAATTTCTACACCTCTACTTCAACATGATTGGCCCACACTTTTGTTAAGATCAGCTTCCCCTTTGTGGAAATGAGGTCTGACTGAATTTTTGTAACATCTTGAGGGATTTCAAATAGGGATGTCATGATTTGTCCTATTTTTAGTAATCGATCAAGCACATCCTCATGTTTCACAAGAGTCATTGAGGTTTCAGCTAAAGTTTAAGCATCCCATGCTCCTATGAGATCTACTGGTGGTACAATAGGTACATTGAAGGATTCTTTAATGTGGTCTGTGACCACTTCTGCGACTCCCATGACATCCTAGTGTTGCATGACCACCATGGTGGTGTGTTCACTAGTTTCTAATTTCACTTGGAAACATGTCACGTTTCCTTAGGTCTGTTGTGACAAAAAAATTTCCCCTTCTCCTGTATGAATAGACACTTCACCCCTTGTGTGATCCAAAGAAACTATGGGCTACATGGCATCATCAATAATGTGAAAGAGTTTTGCGTCATCACGACTTCCCCAACTGACCGTCTCAGCGATGGCCCTAAGATGGCTCATCGACGGTCTATAGTCTTGTGGCGGCGGCGGTTGATCCTGGCTTGTGCTAGGCCCTACTTCTTGTTGTTGGTTGGGTCCTATACTTGTAGGTTGACTAGGTCCTACAAGTTGAGTTGTAGTTGGTCCAAACGTTTGTTCTTCTTCTTCTTCTAGCCCCAACGTCTCACCAATGATTTTCCCTGCGGCTAGTGGCTTTAACAGTTCAGCATATGAAGAATTTTTGGTTTTTGGAGAACATCATTGGTGTACCTCCTGATACCAGCATGTCGGCATAGCTTCCTAACAAGGCAGGGAAAGGGCAACACCATCTTCCCTATCTTTCGTTCCTTGAACCACCTCAGGATCTCCGATAAGTATAGATGGGGCAGGTTAGCATTAACCGTTTTCATCAGCATTGCACATCCTCTAGCCACATACGTTGATATTATTTTTAAGCCCTTCATGGGGAAGAGGTGATAAGTTCCAATTTTGAAGTAGATCCTCTCTTTCATCGTTAGCTCACCAAATGTCTTATCTCTGCCATACACCCTTTCCAACCAATCTCTGCCAGAATTGGTACGTCTCCCCTAGGTACCAGGCACCACTTTCAGAGAGGGTAGGCCATAAGGGAGATCCTTTGAGCTGATCCCTAATAGCCTTAGGAGCAAACTCTGCAAAAGATTCAAATTTTAACTCCACAATCATTGCAATGAATGTGGACTTTTCGTGGATGGCTTGAACATAATCTTGGGGCAACGTAAGATGTTGTCCTTGTTCAAGCACTGCAACAACTCCTCCTTCTGCCTACCCGAACTGTACGATAGAAGGATCCTCTTGATAAATGCTAAATGATTGTTCCTCCTATTTTGTATGTTGTCTGGTAGGATCTTGTCTTTTGCCTCTCCTAGGTCGTTTGCTTCCACCATGAGTAGGACCTTCCTGTTGTCCATGTTTCGGGGCCATATGCAATCACACGGGGCCAAGCATTAGTAAGGTTATTTTTGAAGTTAAGTTATACCTTACTTCTTGCCTTAATTAATTGATTTATTTTATCTCTATGTGATATTGCTTGAAACATTATAATAATGAGTTTGTTTTACTTAGGTGGTTTCTAATTTTAATTTCCCAGTGTACCTAAAGGATTAAATGATTTTTTTAGCACATTTCATTCTTAATTTACAACTAATTACCCTTAATAATGTTCTTTTGATGATGATAAATTCCACAAATGTTAGGTGCTATTTGGCAGGTGTCCCTCCCCCATGACTAAGCTGAACACTTCGGGTTCAAGTAGGTTCAAACAGAATTAAAATTGGATTACCAACAAGCGAGATATGGAGATGAAAGCAAGGGTCACACAATTGCAAGTCGTAGAGAAAAATTTGAAAAACTCCCCCACGTGAATTATGAAAAATGATGCTAAGTGTTATGTAGGGTTACCTATTTATAGGTTTTTGGGGATATGATATCGCGTCGGTCGTGATATCGCGTACGCAATATCACGATCCTAGTAACATTGGGCACCACAAAAAATACCAAAATTTTTAATGTACTCTTGGTGTTATAAACGACTACAAGAGTACCATAACAAAAAGGCATATGATCACTTGGTGTTTTATTCAAGGAAGGAGTGATTTTTGTTTTGTGGCACTTCCCTTTTTTTTTTTGAATGAATGAATCCATAGAAGTCGCCAACCTTCAGGCATGGGTGCATGTCTTTCTAGTGGGACCCCCTAGAACACCATTATATTTTTGAGTGCCCTTTTGATTACTCTTAATCCCATTTTTTGTTAGATCTACAAGGATCTTAGCATGACCATGTTGCATGATAACTCCCATAGGCATCACCAAAGAGTATCTGCAAGTCCCCTTGATGTCACATCCTTAATCATTCCCTCTTGGTCCATCCTTCTTCATTCTAGGTATAATGAACACAAAATTAATTTTTAAGTTTTAAAAATGTCAAGGATATCACTGTAGCCTTGAATAGACCTACTTATTTGTAGAATGGATGAGTGGGTGTAATGGGATCACTGTCCACATAATTGATCACTCAAAACTTGATAACATAGAACACACCTCAACCAACGATCCACATGAGTGTTTTATTCATAGATGAGATTATTTACAAAAACATAAAAAGATAAAAAGACAAATGGATAAAATAGGAAAGTTGAAAAATGAAAAACTGGAAAACAAAAAGTTGTAAAATTAAAGAAAATGAAAAAAGTTATTAATCCTACTTATTGCTAGAATGGGGGGTATCCCCCATAACTAAAAGTTTGAGAATGGCAAGGATTAATAAATGGAAAATGAGGATCCTTGCATGTTGGAAATATTCGAACTAGGTCATATTTACCCCATTGGGGTCCACACACTTGATTATAGTAAGAATTTGTTGGTACATTTTGGCCATTCAATGGAATAGGCTTTATAAGGTTATGGTGATTTTTGAAAAATTCAAAAGAGATTGTTGAGATTTTGTTTCTTCACCTTGAAGTCTACCATGTCGATTAAGACAAGCTTTTGCTAATTGGTTCACATCCACAAAGGCATGGTTGAATGTCCCAAAATCTTAGAGGCCTTGTTCAACTTGCATCCTTGAACCAACCAATACACAAAAGTTGTAGAGCCTCCTTCCAAGGACCATGTTGCCCATATGCAAAAATCATACCATTCCATGGGATTTCATCCCTTGTTGGCATTCAGACAAAAATGAGCCTAGAATCATGAACATTACCAAAACATTAACTTATCCAGGCACATACATTGGTGCTAAAATCCAAAATTTAAATCTTTCTACTACAAGACAGGAAGACCAGCACACTATTCTCCAATGCCTTAAATAAAACACTGCAAATTCGTTGGACACAGTGATCAACCATGGTGGCCATCGGTATCGATTTGGGTACAACAAAGTCTTCGTATGCGATGGCATTGCCACTAACATCATTTTCAGTGAACAGGGCGATGCTAAGACACCATCCATGGTGGCATTCACATAGGACAAAGGACGGCTCTATGTAATACATGGCAATTTTGGTTTTTGGGGTTGGACATCATGTTATTTCTGTAATTCACTATGGAAAATACATAGCCGCCACAAGGTCACGGTTGAGCCAACAAACACCGCCGTAGCCGTTGCTCTATACTGCCACCATTAACGTTGCTCAAAATGCTGATCCAAAAGAAGCACAAAAAGTTGAAGGCGATCACAAGGTGCACTGAAATCCTACACAAAATCACCACTAGACAAAAACCACCAAACAACAGAGATGCTAAGAAGGCACGGAGGTTTTCAGTAATGGCCACAAGTTTCATTAAGGGCATGGTAGCGGTAGTAACTTTTAATAGTGGCAGCAGCAGGTGACTTTCTCAAAGTGCCCAAATGGACTGTTGAAAAAGGGCATACAAACTCTCCATTTTGTGCAATACTGAGGTTGGCCTTGTCATTTTCTCACTGCGCGGCAAGCTATACAAGCTTGCCCCTCCCAGGTTTATGGTTTCAGTGTAGTTTTTCTCATTACAGGCTACTTTACTAGTGTTTGTTTTCTGACAATAAAATGCAACACTATGAATTTGGTTCAAGTATTGGCCAATCGGGCCGTGTATTTGGACGCGAAGAGGCACCTCCATTGCAGTGAGCAGCTGTGGCAAATCGCACTCGGCTCTAGGGTTCAAGGTGCCGCTCAGCAATGCCAAAAATGTTTCCAATCTGGCCACTGGACCTATGAATGCAAAAATGAAAGGATTTACATGTCACGGCCCTCACGTTCCCAACAGCTCCGAAACCCTCCACTGAAACCATTGGCTGCGGCAGAACCTCCTCTCACGGTGGTAGTTCACATATGTGTCTATTTCTACGGGTTTCACGCAGAGGAGGAAACGAACCAGCTGATTATTCCCGTCGTTCTTGCAATCGTTACTTATTATCCAAACAGCAATTTACCAATACGTGGGTGCAGAAATAAATAAAGTGTAGAGACGATGAAGATGGAATCAGCATTCGGGGTGCCACAAATTAAAATGTGAGAGTACAACTCCACTTATGCATTCGGTTGTATATGCATACATATATTTATATATCAACCCATGCATCAAATCCATGGTTACTATCCCTATTGCTATGATTCAAATAAAATATTTTATGATTTAAAAAGGAAAAAATAGTTACGGAATATTTTTGTAACATCCTATAAAAGGAGACATTTGGCTATTATTCCTATGGAAGTTGTAACTTCCTATGATAGTTACAACTATAATATTTATAATTAATTTTAATTTGGATTATCATGAAGACACTTGTAAACTGTAGCCTTTTTTATCTCTATGGTGGTTACAACCATCCAAGATTTTTTGTAACTTACCTAACTTGTTGGGCAAGTAACCTCCTAACTTGTTGGGCAAGTAATCTCCTAATTGGTTAGCCAAGTTACTTGGGAGAGAAGTTAGGTAAGATATTTTTGAATATGTAACTTACCTAACTACCTTTGAACCCTATAAAAAGGCTTCAGGGATCAAGGGGTCTCATTTTAGGAATTTTTTTTGGAGAGGTCTCATACATCACACTTTTGAAGATCATACTTTGGAAAGCTATTAGCTAGCACTTAGGCTCTCACTTGAAGACACACTTTGGGTCTTGAGAAGAGCATTTGTAAAGAAGATTTGTAAATACGATTGCTTGTAAGATGGCTTGCTAAAGGAAAGATTTTAGCCTCTTTGTCATAGTCCTGTGAGTTATGTTTTGTTTTTTTTTTTGTTTAAATTGTTTAGCTAGTGGTTTAGATAGTATCATCCTTGGCAAGTAATTTTGGGATTTTTAGATTGCTCTTACTGTTCTTGTTGCCCAATAGAAATTTCTATTAAAATTTTGCCATAGAAGCGCTTGTGTTTAAAAGCCTTAAGAGCATTTTAGTAGTAAATTTCGTTATTGTGCAACGTGTGGGAACTGCTATTGGGATTGTTGTAAGAGAGCCTCTGTTTGTAGTCACGCCGTTGAACAATTCAGTAGTCGAGAGGGTTCAGAAAATCTTTGGTATTTTGATGGGACCAGAATAGCTTCTTTTTATCTTTAAAGTGAATTCTCGTGGTATTTCAATCAGAAATTGTCAAGTCTTTTAAAGGTTCTGTTTGAATGCAATCGTTGACATCTATTATCTAGTCAAAATGGAGTCTCGTACGTGGTAGTTTACGCAG
The DNA here is from genome assembly GCA_015680685.1 of Gnetum montanum. Classification (NCBI taxonomy): domain Eukaryota; kingdom Viridiplantae; phylum Streptophyta; class Gnetopsida; order Gnetales; family Gnetaceae; genus Gnetum; species Gnetum montanum. The sequence continues at coordinate 75,830 of MNCI01011535.1, read as the reverse complement.
CAATTTTTGGTAGCATAGTAGGATTGTCTTGAAGATATTGCTTGTTTGAGCCTTGGAAGTTTGAACAATTCGTAGATATTGAATTTGGGATAGCTTTATTGCGAAGTGTTTACTCGTGTCATTTTACCTTGTTTAAATATTTGAGGTCTACACAAATCTGCTTTCTTTTCTTTTCTGTCTATTTCCATCGAATCTTGCTCTATTTCTAGTTTTCTTGTGGAACTATCTCTTTCTCTGGGGAAAATTAGGAGTAGATTTGCAGAGTTGTGCTCAAATGTTTTTACAAAATTTTATTTGTTACAAGTAGGTATTATAAGGACTGCATAGACTAGGTAGTCGAACAAAATAGGAAACTTTCAACAACTCATAGTACTTGGCAAAGTTGGTTGAATCTCTTTAAAGTAAGTCATTTGTAGTTTACACACAACGCAATCGTTACATTTCACACAACCACACACTGCAACAGGACACACACATACTCACATTAACTATTGAGTTTATTTGGAGGTATCTGGGCCTTGGTGTTACCAAAGACCAGCAGGCACCTAAATCCTGTTCGAGGACACTCGTTGGTGGTCACGTCCCAAACAGTCGCCAATAGCATTATGGTGCACTTTATAATATCTGGTTCCCAGATAACGAGTTGACCCACTATGACGTTTGTGACCATAAGATGGTATGTAAGGATTGGGACGTTGCTCTCTGTGACTATGTTCATTGGGCCGTATGGTTGTTGGAGTGTTTTTTGGTGGCCATAATGAAGTAACATGAGGAATTGGGTTCAAAGATAAGGATGCACCACAGGGTTGGACTTGTGCAGAAGTGGATGATGCAGTGGCCCCGAAATTGTGTTGTCCCTTCCTAGGGTCATTTCTAAAGAAGGGATGCCTTCGATGTTGTTGAGGTCTCTCACTACTATTGGCAATAGTAGCACAAGTAACATTCGGGGTTTGTTGCTATGGTGCAGACACCTTAGGAATAGTTGGTGGCAATGTAGAAGGAGGGAAAGGATGAAAATGTTAAAAATTAGGAGAAGTGTAAGGAGCACAAGGTGGTGGTTATGTTGAGGACATGGGCTGATAGTATTGAGGAGAATGGTACTATGGTGAGATAGGGTATGTTGGCCCAGTTGGAGAAACAGGGTATTGGACTAGGTAAGCATTTGGATTCGGATGATATGAAGGGTGTCTCTAGTCTAAGGGTGGCTTCCCCAATGACTGGGATTGTTGCCATTGTGATCGAACACAATATCTCTATACGAACTCTGGATGTAACATGTTTCCCCAATGCTCATATACATGTAATAAGATTGGGCATTGGCCCTTGGGATGATTGTACAAGCATATGTTGCATTCATACGTGTGATTGGCAGTTGAGCTCTTATTTTCCTTATCCCTTCTTTCTGATTGTCTACTAATACTATGTCCTACTTATTGGGTTGTCAAAACTCTATCTCCAATTATATCGATACATTCTTCACACTTTTTGTGTGTCCATTCCAACATCTTATTGATCTTTGCCTCCACTTCTTCTAACGGTTGTTGCATTGGCAAAGATGGTTCTTCCTTGAGATTGGTTGATTTCTCCTTTCAATGATCATGGACCTTTGTTAAGTTGAGAATTTGATCTCGTTGATGTTTTTCAACACTCTCTCATCTAGCCATTTCTCCTTCTTCTTTTGCTACCTACTTAATAAGCTCTTGGATTTGATGGGTTCGTAGTTTGTATGGTTGACCTTGGGCATACATTCCTAAGGTCTCTATTGTTTCATCATGAAGCCTATCAATGATATGGTACATTAGCGTCTCCTCAGAAAACCCATGGCCTAGAAATTTGTTCAATAGTGCATAATATCTTTCTAAGGCCATGTCCAAGGGTTCATGTTATGCTTGTTTCCACTCTTGAATTTGTTTCCTTAAGGCTAACACTCTTGCATAGGTTTGATATTTTTCGTTAAAGAGTTCTACCATTGTTGGCCAATGTTGTATTGAATTTGGATTTAATGACCTATACCATACTTTTGCTTGGCCAACGAGTGTCATAGGAAAGAGATTAACTTTTTCCCAACCGTTATCAATGTTGTTCCATGTACAGGCATCATAGAAGGCTTGTAAATGTTGATGCAGATCTAAGTCATAGCCTCCTGAAAAATTAGAAAAGTTTTTAAAATAGAGCTTGGGTAGACGGCTCTCTTTACGATGCCTACGTGAGATTCGAGCTTTGTCATGTATGGTTTAGTCCAGAGTGAGGTGTATGATGTGTTTCTAATCGAATGCTACTCCTGAAGGCAAGGGAAAGTAATATTATCTAAGCTAAGAGAGAAGGGGTGAGAGAGAATCTAACTAGCCTAAGTGTGATGAGCATCCGTTCCTTGATTATCTGTACACATCTTGGACTTTGTGCATGATTACCATTGGGATTACCAAGCGCAGATCCTAGGTATGCTACTGGGTTACCAAGTAGTCACACTTAAATAGTCATAATCAAGTTGTACTCATTCCACATTTAATAGGAGTTTAAGGGTGAGAAGAGATTAACTAGGAAAGCAGTAAATAAAAATTAATTAAATGATTAAGCTAAGTGAATGCTGCAATGATGAAGTAATCTCGATCTTTATTGCCAATCATGTGCATGTCCAAGTACGTCACACTCGAATAAAGGATGTCGTACAATTACAATCACCACACTGTGGGCATACACTGGGAGGAAAAGGGTTGAGAGAAAGAAATTAAAACACTTAAACTAAAACTAAATAACTTTTTAATTATGCCTAACTGATCTGTCTATC
>MNCI01011535.1:0-64994 GCA_015680685.1 Gnetum montanum | reverse complement strand
ATTTGGTGCACCAGTTAAATTCTTTTCCTTAACATTTTTGCAATCCATTTTATTTTGTTCATTTCCATCTTGACATTCATTTCATCGATGCCATAGTTGTTCCTTTTTATCTATCTTTCTTACTCATTTTCTTTCTCCATTCTAACGCTACCGAAGGTTCACGATTAGTCATGGGGGTACGGGGCCTGATTTTTTCATTTTTCTCCTAGCCCCGATGTTTTCAATTTTTTCCTAACCCCTATACCTTCGGTAGTCATCATTAATACATCCCCAGATCTGCAATTAGCCATACCACAACCTAGACAATGGACCTACAGTGAAGCAAGGTATTAATTACATGATGATTTATTTACCCTTGCTAATATATGATTATGTTGTATGTGCAGATGGCGATCATACAACAACGGATTGGATATGGAGCAAACACTTGGAATGGAGCCGTGCTAGAAGCAGCTATGCAAGGAGCAAGATCGATGGTGCACTTACGGATGGACAACGAAAGGTGCAATCTTGGAATTAGTAGTAGCAACACTTCTTTCTCTCTTCTCTCTCAACTACCAACTAAGGCCTAATGTCAATGTAATAAGGTGTTCACTCTTGTTGTCATGAACACTAGTTTTTTCAAGTCTTGTAATGATGATCCATTCACATTTCAACCCATTAGTTCCATTCACCTTAATAATCCCATACCTTCCCAATATTTTGTAAGGAACTCAAGGATGAGTTTTCATTCAGTCATGGGGGTATGATGAGACGCGATTCACATAGGCCGCGATATTGCGTACGCAATATCGAGGCCATCATGATATCGCATCCCCTGCGATATCGCGTATGCGATATCGCGTCGTCCCCTGCGATATTGCATACACGATATCGCGGTGCATCATCATATCTATAGATAAGAGGTGGCTCTCCCTTATTTCCTCATCCTAGGCTAGAAATAGGGAAACTTTGGTAGATTGATCACTCCAAAGATAGAATATTTTCCATGTGCCCACAGTAGGAGTCCTAAAGTAAACGAATCTTCATTCGAGCAACATTGTACCTGAACACAAGTTATGTACGGCAATAAAGACGAACTTCTTGGATAAACCTTGCAGTGCATGGAATAGGATTTTATTTTAATGTTATTTATTGCTTTCTATCTCACCCTTAAACCCCTAGAACGTGGAATGAGTACGACTTGATTACAAGCATCTCAATGTGACTATTTGGTAACCTAGTGGCATATCTAGGATCTATGCTTGGTAATCCCAGTGGTAGTCGTACACCAAGATGTGTACAGATAATCAAGGAATCAGCTGCTCATCACACTTAGGTTAGATTAGATTCTCTCAACCCTTTCCTCCAAGTTAAGTGCCTCAGTACGAACACTTCGAGCACGTGCGTTATGCATGGTAATCCCAGTAACGATTAGCATTTGGTAGCCATGGTTGCATCGGTTCAGGGTGTGTATGGTAAGTGGGAATGGATGCTGATGCTAGGTAATTTAGACTTAGTTCATTAGTTAGAGTTAGTTAGTTTCTTCAAACCTTTACCTCAATAGCATAGGAGACAAAAAAATAAAAGCTATAAAAATCATATACCTTAGACTTACTTAACCATACACCGTGACAACTACAAGTAAGTCTAGGAAGACAACGAATGATTAACCCTAAGTGTTCCATGGGGTGTGTAGGCACTTAGTTTGCAGAGTTTGAATGGATTGCATGTGCTACGCTCTTTCGTATGGTTGAGTGTAGGGGTACCTCACCACTCATCAATGTGTAAACCATGGAGGTGGAGGAGACATCAAGCTATGAGCTTCAAAGAGGTAATCCTAATGCTCCAAAGATAGAGGGTGTTTATAAATTAAATTCTTGTGATTTCATGGGGAATGTCAATAGAGGAGATCATCCTAATAGGAAATTATTGTTTCAAATTAAGGCTAGTTATTTAATTAGTAGGAAATGGATTCATGTTTTGATTGATGGGGGAGTCCAACAAAATGTTATTTCTTCTAGGACAATTACTAGATTCGGTTTGGTAACTAATCCTTATCCAAGACCCTATAAGGTACATTGGTTGTCTAGATATTTTCCCAAGAGGTAAGGGAACAATGTACTACAAAATTTAAAATTAGAATTTTTCATGATGTTGTAAAGTATGATGTGCTTCTAATAGATAATGCTAATGTAATTATTGGTAGACCTTGGAATTTTGAAAATGGTGCTCATTTTGATGAAGCAAGTAATGTGTGGAGTGTTGTTAGACTTGATGAAATCCATGATTTGATTTCTATGATAGATGAACAAGTGAGGCAAAAAATCTCACTTAATGCTTCCTTAATTCTTCTAGGAGAGAGGTAATATAGTAAAGAACATGATGAAACTAATTTTGGTTTTGTTGTTATGAAAACAGTTAGCACTAACCATGATGATGTGCAGGTTGAACTTCCTACAAGTGTGTTAGGCTTAAAGAAAAAATTTTCCAAGGTGTTCAAGGGGGGATTAGATGAACCACCACCGATGAGGAATGTACAATATCAAATTGACTTTATTCTTGGTGCTACCATTCCAAACGAGAGAGCTTATCGGATGGCACCAAATCAGAGGACTGAATTACAAAGGCAAGTAGAGAAATTACTTGTAAATGGCTTCATGAGGAAATTCATTTCACCTTGTGTAGTTTTAGTGGTGCTAGTGCTAAAGAAGGATAAAAATTAATGGAGGATGTGCATTGATTCTTGTTCCAAGAATGGATGATATCCAAGGTTTCCTGTTCCAAGAATGGATGATATCCTAGATGTCCTTAACAATGTTAAAAGTTTTAGCAAATTTGATTTTAAGAGTGATTTCCATAAAATTAGAATAAGGCCTAGTAATGGGTGAAAGAAAACTTTCAAAACACTAGATGGATTATTTGTGTGGTTGGTAATGCGATTTGGGCTCATGAATACACCTACTACATTCATGAGGTTGATGCATGATGTATTCAAAGACTTAATTTGTAAGTGTTGTATTATCTTTCTTGATTATATTTTGGTGCATAGCTCTAATGATGAAGAGCACTTGGATCACTTTAGGATGATGTGCCTTAAGTTGAAGGATTCATAGTTGGTGATTGATGTGAAGAAAAGTCATTTCTTCAAAAGTAAAATCACATGTTTAGGTCATGTGGTTTTTAAAAATCAAATTTGGATGGAATCTAGCAAGGTAAAGGCTATAAGGAATTTTCCAACTCCTAAGAATGTTGGGGAGGTAAGATCATTCCTTAGTTTACCAGGTTTTTATAGATTATTCATAAAAACTTTTAGTGGCATTTCATGACTTATGTTTGCTTTGTTGAAGAAAAATAAAGAATTTAGATGGGATCATGAAACCTAAGGAAGCTTTAACTTGATGGAATCAAAGATTATGAGTGAACTAATGCTTGCGATTCTATATTTTCAAAAGCTTTTTCAAGTAGAGGTGAATGCAAGTAGACTTTCCATTAGTGGGATACTTTCACAAGAAGGTAGGCCTACTACCTTTTTTTATGAAAAGTTGAATGAGTCAAGGTAAAAATATAACATATATGAGGATTTGTAACCTATTCTTCAAGAAATCAAGCATTGGAGGCATTACTTGTTTTCCAAGGATTTCACCTTGATGATGGACCACAAAGCACTTCAATTTCTAAACTCATAATAGAAGTTGAGTGCAAAGCACATGAAGTCAGTTACACAACTACAAGAGTTCAATTTTATGTTAAAGCACAAAAATGGGAAAGCCAATGTGATGGCTTATGAATTATCCAGGGTGCATGTCATCAATGTCAATGTACCTCATGTGGAAGGTATGGGTGATCTTGCTTCTTGGTATAAGCATGATGTTGATTTTGGGCAAGTTTGAAGGAGCCTCAAATAGTTGTTAATGAATAGGATAGACCAATGAAGAGACTATCATATTTAAGATAAACTACTATTTAAGAATGGAAATATATGTGTTCCTAATTGTAATTTTAGGAAAAATATTTTGTTTGGAAAGCATTGTAGTGTCATGATAGGTCATATGGGTAGGGAGAAAACATTGCAACTTGTGGATAGGTACTATTTTTGGCCTGGTATGGTAACAAAAGTTTCAAAATTTGTGAAGGAGTGCTTGACATGTTAGAAGTTAAAAGGAGGTAAAGGTGTGGAGGGATACTATATGCCTTTGCTAATTTCCAAAAGTCCATGAGAGAGTGCATCAATGGACTTTATGAGTGGTATTCCAATGACCAGGAGTCGAAAAGGTGCAATTTTTGTTGTTGTGGATAGCTTCTCCAAGATGGCGTGTTTTCTTCCATGCAAGAAGGTAAATGATACTTAAGTTGTAAATTTATTTTTTTAGCATGTTGTGAAGTTGAATGATATTCATTTGAATATTGTTAGTGACAAAGACTCCAAGTTCACAAGTCATTTTTAGAGATCCCTTTGGAAAATTTAGGGGACAAAGTTGAATTTTTCTAGTGCATATCATTCATAATATGATGGCCAAATGAAGGTTGTAAATAAATCCTTGTTCAACATATTGAGATGTTTATGTGATGGGTAGCCAAAAATGTGGGAAAACTTCTTATTTCATGCTAAATTTTCATATAACAATGCTTTTCATGTTGCTATTGGCAAAATCCTATTTGAGGTGAATTGTGGGTTTTGTCCAAAGATGGTGGACACTTTGAAGAGATTTGATGGTGAAGCCACCCATAGTGCTAATTTTGTGTAAGATATGAGGGATCTCCATGCACAAGTAAAATCAAATATTAATAAGAAGGCTGAAGATAGAGTCCTCAAGAGGAATGAGGACAAGCAAAAGCCTAATTTTTCTATTGGTGACTTGGTTTGGATTCACTTGAAGAATAAGTGATTATGAGGTGTTAACTTCTACAAATTGAAAGCTTAGAAGATGTGGCCTTTTAAAATCAAGGCTAAGCTTAATGATAATGCTTTTGAGATTGATTTACCAAATGATGTTGGTATGTCTTTTGTATTTAACTTTTCAGATCTTGTGCACTATCATGGACTAGTTGATGAAAAGACCATATAGGATAGCATCGATGAGTTGAAGGGGGCTATTGATTAGTCCAAGCCTTAAATGGAGAGGAAGGAAATCATACTCAAGTTTAGGGAAGTTTCTAGCACTCGAGGAGTCAAGAGGCATGAATATTTAATCCATTGGAAGGATCCATCTATTGATGATGCTGTATGGGTCCATGAGACCAACTTGTTGAGTGGGGAATCACTTTAACCCCTTCTATGGACCTTTTCATGTGTTTTGATGTGCTAAAAACATTACGTAAAATGAAGACAAAATTTTTTTATATGGTTGTATGGTTATTATGTTTGTAGAACTACGTACATAGGAAACCAAGATGAGCTAAAGAGGACAATAAACAAAGTATCCTAGAGCTCAATGAAGGACATCATCCACATTTCTTTAAACAAACATCCAAAGAATATGGAAAAAAACATGATATTAAACAAGATAAGTTATCATCAAAAATTCAAGACTATGGACAAGGAATGATGCATTTAAAAGATAAAGGAAAAGTGAAGAAATAAATCTTTGGAAAGTAGCAAACATCTTGGAAAATTTGGAGTAGATTCAAACAAAGATGTCTTTAGAAATAGTAACACATCTTTCTCAAATAGATGTCTTTGTAGATTTTAGAACAAGTCTAGAAGGATGTCTTCCACAAGGCATAGACATCTTCTAGAGTAGAGACTTCAAAAAGACATCTTTCAGGAAACAAAGACATCTTACTAGATTTGAAGGCCAATTTAGAAAGGTGTCTTCCATGACTATTAGCTATCTAGTGCATGAGTTTCAAGAAGGATTTAGTAACATGGAAACTATAATAAGACTTCATGTGGATTGGGAAAAGTGCAAGCATTATTGTATTCATTGGAAAATCATTTGTAATCATTGAATTCTCTATTGCTCTTCATTGTCTACTCATTTTGGCTTTGTAAAGTGTGTTGTACCTAACTATGCAAGGATCAGAAAATTGAGTTGTAATTATTCCTTGTAATTCTTGTTCTTGTTGCCCTATGGGATTGATGTGATTGAGATTTTCAAGATCCTACGTGATTGAGTTGTTGGTGCTGTGGTACAACACTCTGATGCAGAGCTCAAGATTATAAAGGTTTTGAAAGTCTTGAAATCACATTTCCAAGCTTGCTGGGACTTTGCAGGGTTGAGTGATTTGTGCTATGATAAAACACTCTAGAGCAAGGCTTGCCAACTATACAGGGTGTGGACCCTTCAACCACATTTTGAAAGCAACAAAGTTAAAAGGTGTGTTAGTGATCTACCCTTCAAGTGTGGAGTACCCAAGTTGGGACACCACATAATTTTATGTATGTGCTTTGTTTGTTTAAGTTTTTATTTGGGGAACTTATTCATTCCTCCTTATTCTAAGTTCAACAATCCACATCAATAACCTTGTTCACATGAGTTCACTTTTTGAAGGGTGGGAAAGTTGGTGTAGGAACACTTCTTTCGATTCTCCTATGTCCTACAAGTTGTTTTGTAGGTTTTTGTGCTTGAAGGAGACCTAGATGTGTGTCTTGTTTTTGTATGTCTTCTTGCATTGATTTTTGATGATGATGATTCCTAGATATTTTAGCATGTTTCAGGGTCTTTTGGGCTCATTTTGATGAGTTTATGGGGGTTCCAAGTCTATGGGGACTTGTTTGGAGGCATCCAAATGTTCCATTTATTAAAATGAGCATTTTTATTTTTTACACTTAAGAGATAGATGTCTACATAGAATTGTAGATGTCTTAGTGTAGACTCTACCCAAAATTATAGAAATATATGGATCAAATAGATGTCTACCAAAAATAGTAGATGTCTCTCTTGAAAGTAGGGCTTTCATAGTAGACATTCCAACAAAGCCAAAGATGTCTAAGATGATAAGGAAAAAATCTCTAACATAGCGTTTCGATTGGAAAACATTTGAAAGACTCCAAATCTTTGTGAAAAACATCTAGAAAGGAAAATAAAAAGCTTCTTATGGATTTTGATCTTTATAATATGTATGTATTCATCCATGAAGAAGGGAGAGAGAGAGAGAGAATCTATGCACGAAAGTGAGAGAGAAGGCTTTAACAAGTGGAAAGCTTAGCAAGAGAGAGTGGATGAGTGTAATTGGTGATTTGAGCTCCAAGATCAATTTGTTGTGCGTTAAAATCTCAATCTTGAGTTGTGAGAGAGATTTCTATTGGTTATGTCTTGCATTAAGAACAACCATTGTGTGGTTGTAGAGCCTCATGCTTTGCAATATCAATTGAGTGTGATAGGTTTTGGATGCTTGTGGGTTGTGTGAACCCTATTGTAATTTACTCATAAATTAATTAAAGATAGCTAGCTTTCTTGTTTTCTAGCAAAAAGTTCTGTCTTTGTAGAATATTTGGATCTAGTGCATTGAAGGTGATTTAATTATTGAAGTGAACCTACTCCAAGTTTAGCTCTTTACATTTCTTAAGTACATTACTTTCCCATGTTCATTAGTAAGGCAAAATGGGTATGAATAGTTTCAAGAATTAAGTGTAATCATTTGGTAACCCAGTAGTGACTTCACTTAATTCACTCAATAGTGAATTTACTTGGTAATCCCAATAATGGTTACATGAGCCCATGATGTGCATAGTAAACCAAGAATAGATGCTTATCATCATAAGCTAAAATAGATTTATATTTTAGTTATTCTCATTCTCATTCTCATTTTCATTATGAAATCAATTAGGAGTAATTTGAGCCTACAAAATCATAATATCATATACCTTACTACAAGTTAGACCATACTACTCATGTTTTACTAACTCAACATGAGAAAACAACAATGGCAAACTAACTATCAACCACTAGCATACTTACATTGTCCATCCACAGATTATGATTTGGTCATGTGCATGCACTCATGACTTGTATGGTAGAGTAATGAAATACCCATCCACTCATCACTAGAGTTACCTGGCCAAGACTCATACCATTATGCTAACACCTCATTATTAGCACTTAAAGGAATGACTTCAGGCAACATGATAATTTAGAAGAATTGTAAAGAAATATATTGATATCTTAAGTGTGATTCAAACTAGCAACCTATTGCCTAACAAGATAATGAATTAATTAATTAATCCACCTATCACTTTTCCTTTTCACCAACTATGCTATTAGCCTAGAAACTTATTCTAGGCACTACTATACTAATCAATAGCCTTTAAGAAATTATATGATGCATTTAAATATGAGTTAAGCCTTTATCTTTTTGGAAAAATAATGATAGATTAGTCCCTAACTACTAATAAACTTAAATTTTTTAATTAATTAGATCCTTATTTGAAATAAAAACATTTTTACTTACATTCACTTAGACCCCTTGGATCTATCAGACTAATTCTAAAAATTTTTTACATAAATTTTTTAAAATTTATAACTCAATGCAACCTAGTAGAATCAAACTTATTACAACATATATGTCATACAATTTCAAAAACAACATAACTAGTGGTAAAATAGAAATGATAATTCAAAGCAAAAAAAGTCTCTCATTGCAAAAAGTTCAACTACCTAGCATCAATACTCTAATCAAATAGATAAATTGATAATATAAGAAATAGGATTGAGGCAAGAGAGTAAAACTAAAGACCAACTAATGTTATTCTATGTGATAAAAGAATCCCAAATAAAACTAAAGAAAACATTTTACAAGATAACAATTAAGTTTGCTATCTTATATGCTGTTAAATGTTGGGTAGTACAAAAGAGGTATGAGGAAGAAGTTAGTGTGGAAAAAATGAAAATGCCTAGATAGATGTTGAATGTTACCAAAAGAAATAAACTACACAATATAAATATTCTAAGAAAACCTAGAGTTCCATCTATTTTAGATAAGTTGCAAGAATGGTATCTTAGATGGTTTGGACATGTGTAAAAAAATATTATATAATGAACCTATAAAAAAAGATTATTACATCATTATTCAAGGAAAGCCATCAAAAAAATCAAAAAAAGACATAAAAAATGATTGAAAAGTCGATCTAAAGAAATTGCAGATAAGCAAAGATAGAATGATGAAAGAAAACTCATGTAGTTGACCCCATTTTGCAAGGACAAGGCTAGGATGATGATGATGCTGATTTAAAGATGGCTTTATTCTATAGTTAGTTTTAATATAATCATTTGTGCGATGTTAGTGTTGGATCCCAAAAAATTCTTTAAAAATACTCTTACTATTTTAAGTTTACATGTTAGCCTAGTGGTAAGACCCTTAACTTGAAAGTTTCAAGTCATGGATTTGATTTTGATAGGCAATGTTAAGTTATCAAGTTATAATTGGACTACATATCTTGGGGTATATCTATATTACAATTGGATGTTAAAAATAAAAATTCAAAGTACAGAAGCAAAGAAGTACTATAAAAGAGGATAAACTCCAAATCAACAAAAATGAAAGGCCTAACAATTATAGATATGTCCTTTTAGGTTTTCATCCTTACAACTAATCATGAAAACCTTTTAGGCCCTTGCCTTGTCAATAGAATAAACATTATTAGAAGATATTATGTTCATATATTGACCAATAGATTCAAAAAAATTATTAGTAGTTAAAATATTTTGAACATGCTATCCATTTTGAAGATTTGACATGTAATTACCAATAGATAAGATTCCTCAACATTTTTTATTATTAAGAACCATTTGGAAACCATCTAAATCAACAAAAGGTTTCTGTCAGATCTTAGGAATAAATTTTTTTTTCCTTAGTCATTGAAGAATTCTTTAAAAATGATTTGATTGGAACCTTTCTCAAAGGTACATCTTATTGATCACTAGAAAAAGAGAAGGATGGGCTAACTGTTGAAACATCTATAGAAGAAATCATTGCAAGATCTGCAACATCTATAGAAAAACCTTAGCAAGATTTACAACATTGGCAGAAGAAACCTTAGTAGTGTTTGTACTAACTTGGTGTTGATGTGCTTCCATAGCCTTTTTTTATAGCATAAAAAGACATAAATCAAATGTATGACCTTCTTGATGATAATAAGGACATGATTTTGGATGATTGTGATAAACAATCAATAGCATATAATATATAACCTATATTACAATTATTTTGATGTTACATTATATATATAACATACATATTTCATAAATTTAATTTTAATAAAAGCTTTATTAACTTCTAAATAAAGAAGAAGAATTATCTATCCATTTTCATTATTGTACCAAAGATAATAATTGATGACAATTGAAACACCACAAAATTTCAATTCTTGGCATCTCAATTGCAAATTTGGCTAAGTTTCAAAATGGTGGCACTTTGCCCAAATTTTTCTAAGTGTTGAGTGTAGTAAGCTACAACTACCAGATTTGCAAAATTTTTCTAAATAACAAAATGATAGCACTTCCTACAAAATTTTTCTAAGTGTCAAATCTTGATAAATTTGTCTAAGTCTTGGTGCTACACTCTACAGCGTAGCCAACATAGCATGCATGAAGGCCTGTTTTGCAAAACTTTTCTAAGTGTCAACAACAATTGCATGAAAAGTTTTCTAAGTGTTGTGTTACACTCCCATTTCCCTTGCTACGCTCTAGAGCATAGCCATCATAGGACACCAGTTTTGCAAAAAAAAGAAAAAATTCTAATTGCTGAGTTACACGTCACCGAGACTGTGAATTTTCTACCACTATGCCTGTTGTACACTATGTACCTTTTAAGATCCTTTTAGAATTAGCTACGCTCCTCCTTTTGGAGTGGTGTACTTCTATTCTCAAATTCTATTGCATTTCTCAAGAATTTCTCTTTGGTATTCAGCGTTACATTTGTATTTTCTTACTTTTACATACATATTTGCACATTCATGTCATTATTCTTAGGTTGGGACATCTTGCTATGCTCTAGCTTAGCTAGTCTCAGTGCCCATGTGTAACACACTATAAAACCTTCTTACAAATGGTCATCCTAACAACCATGTAAATCCCTATCTAATCAACTAGATTGTTCAGGGCACCTCATTTCCATTTTCCCCAGCATAGCCCTTGCATGGATTTGAGGTTAGGCTATACGCCCATGGACCTCTCAGTGTTCTAGCCATCGATGTTTTCAGACATCATAGTTTTGGCATTAGAAGGAGTGCATTGCCATTTCCTTCTACATTTTTTGATTGGCACTTAGTCAAAACTTTGGATGCTCTAAAGAGCATAACAAGTTCTCAGAGTGTAGCAAGCTCCAATGTAGCAAGTGTTGCAAGCTCCAATGTAGCAAGTGTGGCAAACTCTAGCATAACGAGTGTAGTACTAGAGTTAGCCATTTTCAGCAGCTTTCATACTTAGCATTTTTTCTATATTTTCATACTTAGCATTTTTCCTACATGTTCATACTTAGCTAAATTTTCTACAATTTTACACTTAGTCAATTTTTTGCAGTTTCCATACTTAGCCATTTTTTGGCAATTATACACTTAGCTGTTTTTCTACATTTTTACACTTAGTCATTTTTCTGCTACTGACAGACTTAACCATTTTTCTGAAATTTTTAGAGTTAGCCATTTTTTTCAAATAGCAACTCTCACATCCCAACCTACAAACATGAATCTAGATCAACGTTTCACATCAATGTCTAACACATTTGACACCAAGATCCACCTAAAGCATGTTGCACTAAGCCACGAACAATACAATTTTTTTTGTGCCAAAATCCAAGCAGGATTACTAATGGATCACCTTGACCTAGAGGCAAAATAAGATTACAAATGAGTCCATTGGGATGGACAAGAGTACAACCCTACCTTGTTTGACATAATCCCACTCATGGAGTCCTACCACTAGTTGTTGTTCCAACTCATACATGCAAACAAGCATGATGTAGACACAACCTATGAGGAATCCTCACAGGAGGAAGAAGATGAGTTCGAGGCCTACTCTGAATGCAAGAGCCCCCTCTACACTATCTTTCAATGACCACTCCCTAGTACAGCCCCTCTTTGGTTTGGTCCATCCATCCTCTCCGAGATGGTGACCATGCCAATTCAACCTTCCTTGCAAGTGACTACTACATTTGCCCAACCCTATGCTCATGCAGGGGCCACCTATTAGCCCTAAACAACTCAAGCATCCTATGTCCCACTTTTCTCATTAATGCTTAAGGTGTCTGTCCAACCCACTAGTGTGTGGCCTACCTCGGTCACTACACCCATCTCTCAACTAACACATTAAGTAAACCTGTCCACTACAATGTTAAACTGGTAACACCCATCCGCTATGACATTAAACTAGCAATGCTCATCCACTATGATGTTAAATTGGAAAACTTCACAACCAACAATCTAACCCTATGTCATACATCCAACACAAGCCTAGCCAATGCAACCAGTTGGCACATCCCCAAGCTTAGATCAGACATTCTAGCTAATCCAAAGTTTGATGGAGGAGATCAACTGACTCAAGGCTACCTCCTTGGATACTGTCAAGATCGTGGACTTCTACCAAGATGATCCCATAAGTCCAATAGTACCACCTCTAACTCTCCTAATTGGGGTCTAGCTACCTCAACTCAGCAAGTACAATGGTGAAGAAGATCCCAATGCACACATGGTTACATTCCAATCTAAGTGCCTACTCCTTCAAGCCTAGCCACATGCCATCATGTGTGTGTTCCCCATGTCACTCACTTGCAAGGCCTTAGACTGGTATCGCATGCTACCCAAGGCCTCAATTTCTTCTTTGGAGAATCTCATAAGCCAGTTTGTAATGTGCTTCTGGTACAACCTAAAGCCTGAAGCAATCCTCAACTAGCTCATGCAAGTCAAGCAGGGGCCCCTAGAGCCCATGCTAAAATTATTTCAATGCTAGAATGCTGCATTGAGAAAATTGCATAAACCTGTAGTAGAGACACACCTATTGGCCATCTTTAAGAATGTAGTGAATTAATTCATTAAATCCAAACTATATTACCTAGCCTCGAAGTCTCTCAACCAAGACTATGCCCAAATGAAGGGCATAAAGGAAGTAGCACAAGCTAGCAATGACCCAACCTACATGGCCTACAGAAACCAACATGCATGTAAGCAAAATGCACTAGTGGAAATAGTGGTTGTAAGCACAGAAGTAACCAACTGAGGCCTGACAGCTAAGTAACCTAAGGTCCCAACTCACCTACATCAGTAGGGGCCATCCCAAGGTCCAACTTTGAGCACAATGATTACTCAAAGTATACACTGCTACTGATGGAACCCTCTAAATTACTAGAGCAACTCTTGAAAGCTGGGTGAATCCAACAAAAACAAGTATCGAAGATTGCCCACCAAAAACATGACAAATATTGTGAACTACTAACTACCTTAGTAGTACTAAGTAAGCCCCTAATCACACAACACTTTCAACTAGACCAATACTATCATTACCACTAGATGTCTGGTCACAGTACAGACAACTATCATGCTTTGCAAGATGACTTGCAAAGAATGATAGAATGAGGCCAATTGGTGCTTGATGCAATGAGCCAATCCAACATAGATGATGCTCCCTACGTCATAAACTCCATCAGCGTAGGTGGAAAGTCTAAACTTGTGCAATAACCTTTTGTGATCCACGTGCCTCCTAACAAGGCAAGGATCCCCTTAGCCTCCACAAGTAAGAGTCCTTCCTTTGTTATCAAAGTGCCATCTCAAGCACCCACAACATCCTTTGTGGTCAAGGTCCCATAGCAACTGTCTACTAAGACATTAAATTGGCATGATGCAATAATAACAACTACTAAACAACTTTTCATCATCAATGTGCCATAACAAGTTGGCCCTACAACAACTCCTAAATTACCATTTGTCATAAGGGTGCCACAATGTGATGGCCCCTCACCTACCCAAAGCCCAAAAGTGGGCAACATCTCGATCTCTCCTCTTTCAAGGGCCGACTCCACTAGCAACTCGAGTAGGCCTACCAAATGGCAACACAAGAGGATGAATGAATGCCTTGCAACATCCATGGCCAAGGTAAAGGCCATGACCAGTGAGCAACAATTGAACACTAGGGTCCCTACCCCCAAGCAGGCTAAGTAACCCAAGCCCAAGTCCCCTCCACAAGAGATCCATCTCTCAAGACACATGAAGGAAGTCTAGATCAACAAATGCCCAATGGAAAGGACTTTGTAGCTACACTAACCCAAGTGAAACAAATGCTCAAAAAAAAAAGAACACAATGTTAAGCTTGTATGACCTGGTCATGACCTCATCTACTCATCACCAAGTATTAGCTCAGATGTTCACCTCCATTCCTATTATAGAGGACATCCCTACAAATAAGAACACCATCCATGTAGCAATGTTGCCACCTACACCACAGGAATCAAGTTCAACATCCCTAGCATTTCATGATGATGCAATCAAGATCAATCCCGAACAAGGAGAGGTCACTATAGCTCCACTATCCATTACCATATGTTTTGGGTAGTGCACCATTCACAGAGTGCATGTTGATGATGGTGCAGCAACAAATGTAGTCCTATAGTCCAACATTGATAAGCTAGTCCTAGTAGAAAAAATCAAGCTAATTAAAACTATGTGTCTAAAATCCTTCAACAGATCATGTATCATTGTCAAGGTACAATCAACTTAGCCTTCATGGTAAGAGAGCAATTCCCCACCAGTGCAAATTTCACTATCATAGAGAAGATGTGAGGCTTCAACCTGATCCTAGGTAGGCCTTGGCTAGCTTAACTATAGGTAGTCTCCTCTCCCATCCACCAAGAAATCCACCTTCCATACAAAGGTGGTCAAGTTATCATCCATGGTGATAATGCCTCCTCTTCGGCTATCCACAACATAGACATGGAGCAAGTGTCGAAGGTGGAGTTTCATGGTAATGTACCTACGGCAACCAATGCAATGCATAAGGCTAATACACCCAAATGAGCATTTGAAGCCAATAGCCTCCTAGAGGATCCTAAGCCTTGCACACCTCCTAATCCATACTTGATTAGGAAGCAAACTAGCCCACGGCCTGGAATGGCCTAAAACTATTACTTTTTGCATTGCCTTTCTTTCATTTGTACATTTTAACTTTGTTAAAAAGTTTCCACTTGATGTTGTTTTTCTAGTTGATTTTTGCAGGATCTTGTAGGCACACAGCATGACTACGCATGCAACATCACACCTTACACAAGAAAGGTAAGCACTTGTCTTCCATGATGCAAAAAAATGGCACAGATAGTCCACTATGACTATAAACTAGTGTAGTAGTCCGTTATGACTATAAACTAGCATAGATCATCCTTGGGTCATGATGTTAAACTAGCACAACAGCTTGTCCACTATGACGTTAAAATGGCATACAATAGTTTTCTAGGACTATAAACTAGCATCCTACGATCTACTAGGACCTTAAATTGGGTTCATGCATTTGTAGCATCATTACCTGACATCATTTTGCTAATCTTTTGGAGCACCTACCATCAATGTAGCCTTTGAAGCACTCACAGCATCATTACACTAGCACTTTCACTAGCTTCATGAACACTTACAACTGGTACAACATTTAATACATTTGCAACATCTTTGCATCCAGCACTTGTAGCATCTTTGCATCTAGCAAGTGATTTGCATTTCATGTTGTGTGGTTTTCTTATCTTCTCAGAGTTGTGTTTGCAAGACGAAGCCTTAAAGGCAGTCGTGTAGAGGTGCATCTCATCGTAACAACAAGTTGCCACATTACTTTGATGTGCATGATTGAATTATTTAAACCACTCAAGAGTGTGCATCTCCCTCAACCCATTACAATCTATGCACATCTATTCCTTCATCCCAATAGCCTCTCATCTCTTACCTACTCATGATTGCACATCCCTCTAATGCGTATGCACTATTACGCACATGTCATTCTCCTCACGTCAACCATAGAACCGATGGCAGATGTAACGCAACTTGTCTCATGGGGAGTCTTTGTTGGTTGGTCAAAGCCCAAGCAAATGTAACATAACTCATTCCTAGGAGGAAACACATATCCTATAGATGCAATGTGATTACATCAAAACAAAGCCTATCTACTTGATGGCCAACTTGCAACTAGCATTCAGTAGTAAGCCAAACCCAATGGAGGTTCGCCTCATAGCAAAAAAAAAAAAGTAAAAAAATGCAAAAAAAAAGAAAGAAAGAAAGAAAGAAAGGGGAGAAGCACATCCTTAAGCAAATTAACAATGTTACAGCTTTGCAACCAGCCTAGCTTTGGATTGACTTTGACTCTCTTATAAGCACTCTGATGAGAAATCAATGTTTTAGTGGTAAGCCACTTCATGCCATGATCATTGTCGGCTATGCTGACTTCACATCTTGCATCAAGATACACTATTTGCATTTCCTCCAGTTGCATTTCATCTCCCTAGCACATTGCCTACCCACTTTGCCCCATTATCCCTTATCCACAACACTCTTGAGCATGGTGAAATAATCCCTAATCACATACTGACGAGTGATGTTGGCACCACATCTGTTGTGATGTTTTGAAATTCTTTTTTAATGTCTCTCAGGCCACTCCTCTAGACATCAACAAAGAGGGGCCATTAAAACACCACAAAATTTTAGTTCTTAACATCTCAACTACAAATCTGGCTAAGTGTCAAAATGATGGCACTTTATCCAAATTTTTCTAAGTGTTGAGTGTAGTCAACTCCAACTACTAAATTTGCAAAATTTTTCTAAATATTAGAATGATGGCACTTCCTACAAATTTTTCTAAGTGTCAAATCTTGGCAAATTTTTCTAAGTGTTGGTGCTATGCTCCACAATGTAGATAGCGTAGCATGCATGAAGGCCTATTTTGCAAAAATTTTCTAACCGTCAACAGTAGTTGCATGAAAATTTTTCTAAGTGTTATGTTATAGTCTCATTTTTCCTACTACACTATAAAGCATAGCCAGTGTAGCTATCATGGGACATCATTTTTGCAAAAAAAAAATTCTAATTACTGAGTTACACGTCCCATGCATAACACAAGATGAGTGTAACAAGCTGTAGAAATTTCTAAGTGTTGTGTTATGCTCCCATTACCCCTACTACGCTCTAGAGTGTAGCCAGTGTAGCACACCTTTCAATCACCAATTTTGCCTAAGTGTCAAGCAAGCAGCTATCAAGCTAGCTCAGCATGGAAGAAGCATTTAACAAATTTTCTAACTTTTGAGGCTACCCCTCTTTCTACACTCCAAAGTGTAGCCAGTGTAACAAAAACAAGGATTACAATCTTCACCAGAATCTTCTAAGTGTCCATGCTATGTCCTGTTCCCAGCTAGTGTCCTGTGTCCCACACATAACATGGGACGAGTGTAGCAACCAGGGTCTAGTGTCCCACATGTAACATAGGATGAGGGTATCAGCCAATGTCCTGTGTCCTACATGTAACATGGGACAAGTGTAGCGAAGAGAGTTAGAAAATTTTTGAACTTTTTCTGGTCACCTCAAGACTTAGAAAATTTTCTAAATTTTTCTTATGGTCCCACATACTACATTGCCACGTGGTGCCTAGTCTACATTTTGTGCTATCCCTGGCCCTATAAATATCCTTTCAGCCCAATTTTTTAAGGGGTTGGCTTCCATTTTTCACTAGTTGGACAGTTGGCACTTTCATTTGGCATTTGACATTTTGGAATCTTGGCACTTAGCTCCATGGGAAAATGAGACTTAAAGCATACCACACTGTGGCCCTGTTGTAACCTTGCATTGCATGGTACACCACGACCCCGTTGCAACCTTGCATCGCACAGGACACTGTGACCCTATTGCAACCTTGCACTACATGGTACACCGTAGCTT
Source organism: Gnetum montanum (assembly GCA_015680685.1). Lineage (NCBI taxonomy): Eukaryota > Viridiplantae > Streptophyta > Gnetopsida > Gnetales > Gnetaceae > Gnetum > Gnetum montanum. The sequence goes on along the minus strand of MNCI01011535.1, from coordinate 47,182 downwards.
CATTATAGCCCTCCAAAACACCACACTATACACCATGATGACCAACCCAATAGGCATAGTTCATAGTGAGCACTAAACTTCATGGCCTAGCACCACCAAGACTTTGACTGCACTCCCACTATGCTTATTATACACTATGCACCTTTTGAGATTCTTTTGGAATTAGCTATGCTCCCCCTTTTGGGGCGACGCACTTTTTTTCTCAAATTTTGTTGCATTTCTCAAAAATTTCTCTTTGGTATTTAGTGTAACATTTTTATTTTCTTGCTTTTTCATACATATTTACACATTCACGTCATTGTTCTTAGGTCAAGACATCCTGCTACGCTCTGGCTTAGCCAGTCCCGATGCCCACGTGTAACACACTATAAACCCTTTTTACAAATGGTCATCCTAACACCATGTAAGTCCCTATCTGATCGACCAGACTATTTAGGGCACCTCATTTCCATTTTCCCCAACATGACCCTCACATGGATTTAGGGTTAGGCTATATGTTTGCAGACCTCTCAGTGTTCCAACCACTAACATTTTTAAATGTCACAACATTGTATCATCGATGCCCTACATATTTTTCTTTGTAGATATGTGAATCATACTATATTAATTTCTTAAGGGTTAGTGATGAGTCATAGTTGATTGGACCATGTCAATGCGAATGTGTTGATGTGTATGAATCAACATGATCCCGTCAATGTGTACCCGTCAATTCATGGTTTGATGCATCCATGTGTAAGCATCGATACAGTGTTTATTCTTGCCTATATAAATGTGTGTACCTACCACATTTATGATAATCATTCATTCATAGTTTAACCAAGTTCTTATAGTTTTTTTATTTGAGAGTTAGAATATTTTATAAATGTTTGTCGTAGGGGTTGAGAAGTGTATGAATCTTTATTCAAGCACTAATATACTTGGAGACTTCAGTGTGAATGGCAATGAAGATGAGCTTTCTTGATAAACCTTACAGCACTTGAACTTAGCAATACTTACTTAATGCATTTACTATTCATGAAATTTATTTTAATGCATTTAATTAATTAATTAATCATACATAATTAATGCACATAAGTAGAACCATCTCAAGCATACCTTAACACTTAGTAATCCTAGTAGCACTTACGCTTGGTAATCTAGTAGCATTGCAACATGTTTAGGATGTGTTATGTTAAGATTAGTTAAGATATTAATCAATTAGTTATAAGATTAATTAGAATTTAATTACTTTATTTTCTATACTTAGGAAAATTAAATAAAAAACATAAAATGATATAAATCATATGTCTCAGTTACATTGAACCATACCCTTGTACATCGTAAGCGGAACTAGGAAGACAATGGTCATGACCTTGATATTCATTGTGTAGTTAATGTGTACTTAGAAAGCTAAAGTCCATGGAATTTGACAAAATCACTTAGTAAACATTGGTGATTTGTATGGTTGGGTGTAGGGACTACTTGTTGTTCATCATTGGTGTCATTGTTAGGGATTTTAGTTAGTTGTGCACTACCTAGGAGTTAGTTAAATTCTCCAATGATGTTGTAATGAACCTTAAATTTAAAATCATTAAGAAAAATAATAATAACAACAAAAGAAATTGATTTTAGCAAGAACTAACATGGCTTCTTTTGGTAAGGAAAAATATCTATTGTTGTTCAAGCATACTTCCAATCAAAAGCAAGAAGGTCCAAAACCACCTATGCCCCAACAATGTAAGGTGGTCTATACTCATCTAGATGGGTATATCTAGATTTCACCTTCATCCTACACCAAGATGAATAACTATAGTGGAGGGACATGGAGGCTAACATCATGTTGTCATTTGATCGATCCATTCCTATGATGTTGCTCCATAGTCTTATGAAATTGGGCATTGCAAGGCTTAATGCTGAGTATGTTGTGCAAGATCATGACTATTGAGATTATCATCCCACAAAGGCTCAGCAAAAGAAAGATTAACACATGAAGGCATGCTATGAGGCATTGAAGAAAAAGTGATTCACAAACCCCTTATTCCTATTGGGCTAAAAGGAAGGAGAGGATCCCTTCTTAGGGGGTTCTCAAAACATTGATTTTCCTCTTCTCTTCTTTAACAAAGGGGCCCTTAATTGGAATTTACAGTCAAGTGTAAACAATCCAAGTAGAGATTTTTACACTATCAACAACTTGTAACCTTGATCTTGACCTAAGTCTAGTACAAAAAGAAAGATTCATGAACCTCAACTTGCTAGACAAGAATCGATTGATGGCCCTATCATCTAACAAAGTGCACAAGGCATTTAACAAACAACAACATGACCTTAGAATCAAGAAAGTGAAATTTCAACTAAGAGATAGGGTCCTATACTGGAATGCTACACATGTGTCACAAAGAACTAAATTTCAAACATTGGGGAAGGGGCCATACACTATCTACAAAACCTTTTCTTTTGGGGTCATGTTAATATATAAACCTAAAAGCCCAAACAAAAAGTTGTTGGTCAACATGCAACAACTTAAACATTTCCATAAACCTAAGAGATCTAGTGACTAAAACACGTTAATGGATGGACAAGCACACTTAATTTTTAAATCTCCTCCTTCCAACTTAGTCGTAGGGGATATGGTCATCCATGCTAATTAATTAATGTGGCTCCTTAGTTTTTTACAATTTTTAGTATATTTTTCTCTTTCTTAAATATTTTACACTTTCTTCTATATTTTACTTATTTGGTTTGGATTTTTTTATGCTTTTCTTATGTTTTTTTTTCTTTTATTGTTACCAGGACTAAGTGCAACTACAAGGTGGTTCGTACTATAATGTTAATTCATTGCTAATGTCTAGATTCTATCTTTGAATTTTGGTGTTGATAACTAAGACATAGTTTCTTTTTTATGATAACAAGGAGTGAGTCCATGTCATCCATCCATCCACAAAATTCTATGGTTTTCTAGAAATATGCAGTTCCTTCTTAAATGAAACTTTTAAAGAACTTGTGACCTTGGTAGTTTTCAAACTTGGGAAGGATTAAATAGATAGATAAGGATGTGACTTCAGGGGGATTTGACACTCTTTGTACTTGCCTACCCTCTTGGGTGCATGGGTGTTTTCATGGATTTTTCACCATTTTACTATCAACCAATAATAGGAACCTAAGTCTTTGCATGGTGTGGTTTCCATCCAAAAATCAAAAAGAAAAAATAATAATTGAAATTGAAAGCACACCCCTTAGACAAAATAATGGGCTACCAACACTAGTTATGGGACTAAAAAGAAATGTTAGTCATGCTTGAAGGTCCCCTCCAACTAAGATCCATCTCACTTTCTACTTCTCTTTTTTTCCCTTTTACGAATGGTGGTTGATCTATGGGGATGCTCTTGTGCCTTGAAGAGGTGGATTTCTCTTAAAGTGTTAATGCAAAGTGACTGAAAGTGGTTGGTTTAAATTCGAACTAAGGATGGATGTTATTGAGTCATATTAACCACCAAAATCCACAAGGGACTTCATTCCACTCTCCACCTTATCTGTCTATGCTTTCCATATCTCACCTCACTACCTCTTTTTGTGTTTTGTTCAATGTCTTAGTTTGATGCGTCAAAGTTCCTAGATAGTTTCTTTGGTGATGTGGTCCTTAACTAACAACAAACATTAATCATCCATGGGGTCCATAGACTCCTTAATTTGAGGGCATGTAAGGGCATCAAGGGCATGAGCCTGCTATTAGGATTAGCCACTTACATGCCCCTTGGTTTAGCTAGTTAAGTTCCTCATTCCTTAGGTATTTTTGCATTTAAATTTTTTATGCTCCACATCGGTTATGTCTAGTTGTGCACTTTTTCATGAAATTTCTCCATCCTTATCCCACTTAAATCTCCTTTTTTTGTGAAATAATTAGCCCTTTTCATGCATTTCAACATGTTCTAGGCTTCTTAGTCTTTTTTTGGACTTTAATTTCATGTTAAAACTCTTTTTTTTCCCTTATTTTTTAATGGTGAAAATTGTGTGTATCTACTGTAATAAGGATAAAATTCTATAAATAGCATCCAACACTTAGAAAATTTTTTTCATTTTCTCTCAAAAGAGAAAGGAGTTGTTGTAATTTTTAGAGCCCAAAACCTTTCAAAGCCCATAACTTTCAAACCGCTTATTCAATTAACCTCGTTTTTTGTTCCCATAACTACCAAAGGTGAGCTCTATGTCATGGGGGTCATAAACCTTAGGTTTTTCATATAGTTTTTTTTTTTTTGAATTTTTTCTAACTTCATCAAGGTTTAACTAATAAAATAATATTAAAATCACTAATTTAAGAGAGTTAAACCTTTCCAAAGAACTCTGGTAGCCATTAAAATGAAATAATATTAAAATAATCAAACCTACCATGGTCACAACTTAGCCAAGTGTAACTAATTCAAAGAGATAAGGTACTCAAGTGTTATAAAGTTACACATCAAAGGCTAATCCTTGATCATGTTGTGGTTACAGATAGCACCAAGACCTAAGTGTCTGCAAGAAGAAGGACCATCCCAACCAAGGGACAAGAAACATAAAATTGGAAGGGGCTAACAGCAAGAATAATCCTAGAAGCAGGTAGCTAAAACTTATGCAAAGGGACCTCTTGGAGAGGAGCCTGAAGTGGAAATCTATTTATCAGATTCCCTAAGCTAAAACAAAGCAATCCCACCAAGATGAGGCACCAGGACCAAGCCCAAGCCTTGAGATCACTTTGACGAATGCTTGCCTTAGGCAAATTTAGTCTAAGAAAATTCAACATTTAGTTCTACAAACGTTGAACTAGAACCTTCTTAGACTTTGCTCCATAAGATGTTAGAACTCAATTGTAGAGCTCTCCCATGTGATCTATCATCACTTCTAGCAAGGAGTTGTACATGGGAAAAACATATCTCTTCTAGGACAATAGGAAACTAGATGCTACTATGAAGATCAAGAACATTACTATGTTCTAATCAGTGGAGGCCATCTCTTAGGACCTCAATTTACTTAAAATTGAGACCAATTTGGCAAAGATCTTAACATAACTACATTCATAGGTAAAAAAAGAGTAGGTTCAACAATGCTATGAAGTGGACTGAAAGGAGTATGATACACTCACAATGGTAGAACATACCTATTTCAAGATAGTCATCTACCACCTTAATCCAATAGTGAGGCCAAGAAAGATGGTAGTCTTTTCTGCCTATGTGTGCACCACTTTAAGTGAGAAATTCCCTATGAACCTTACACAACTAATTTATCTAGAGATACAGAAGCACTTTAAGGAGAACAAGCATGGGAGGAAGGCACTCCCCTTTCTGTGCCTAATCTAAAAATCATGCAAAGGGAAGAAATAGCTCGCTATTTCAATGATACACTTAGACATGCTCCTACCACCTCTTGGGTGGAAATGATGAAAGAAAAGGTCCTCACCACAATGAAAGAAGAGGAGCAACCACCACCACCACCCACTCATGAAACAACACTAAAGGCTCATGCTACCATGGAGCACATGTAGAAGCTTTGTGAGTAACTCTTGCAATAGTAGTAAGCTGGTCCAAGTGGTGACATGTCTATCTACCAATTAGCCCTCAGCCACTTGAACGAGGTAACTCGTACTATAAGCTTTTTGGAGGACATGGTGCCAAATTTCTCTACCCAAAGAATGCAAATGCCCATGCACTCAAATCTTAGTACTTGAGGGGTAACCGTGTTCATTCCAAGATAGCAACAATTTCTAGAGATATCTAAAAATGCCACTACCTTCACAGTGTGCTTGGGGCAACTATCTTAGTGATGTGGAACCAAGGGCAAGAAATAATGATTGAGGTGGTGGCTGATAAAGTGAAAAAGCCCTCAATGTTCCTGTGGCTTCTATGCTAAATAATGCTACACTAAGAGATGTGTAGATGTATCCACAAGTGCCAAGTAGAAGATTCAATGTAGCCCAACATGAGGAGTTGTTGGAATGACTATTGGGAACCTAACAACCAATTCTGGAAGTCTTTGACCTTTCAAATGGCATCATTGCTACCTAGTCAACATTGTTAGAGGCTAAGGAAAAGTACCTCATAGCCAATGCTGAACTCAAGGTAGCCATGGAGCAAAATTAATGCTTGGCTATTGATGTTGTGGAGTTAAGAGCTTACCTCTCTAATCCCATTATACATAGCTAGGCTATAACTAGGGACAAAGCTTTTTAGTAGCTTTAGTCCAAACTTCAAAAGGCTGAGTACACTAAGGAGCTAGCAATCTTTGACTAGTCCTTAGCAAATGCCACTGTTTACAACATTCAAAAGGACTTGTCAAAGGTTCATCGAAAGAACACCATTCTAACAAAGGATAATCATTTCCTACATAATGTTGACCTCTAGAAAGAATAGATGGTTGAATATATGAGATAACATTAAGAGTAGTTTGCCAAGGTGACCATGGATTTGAGAAGGTTGATAATAGAAAACCATAATCTCTCGATGAAGGAGGTCTGTGCCTTGTGCCAAAAATCTATGATAGAAATGGTTTCTTGGAAAATTGAGACCCTTAAGTTTGAAAGGGTCAAAAATCATTATAGGAATGAGATCAACTTGTAGAAGGAAATCAATGAAAAAGAAATTCAACTAGCAAAGGCAAAGATCAATGAGAACCTCTAGCAGCTTCATCAAGGACAACACTTCAGATCGAGGTTTGCCAAATGTATAGGTTGTGGATCCTTCAACCATATTTTGAGAACAACAAAGTCCAGAGGTGTGCTTGTGATCTACCCTTCAAGTGTAGAGTACCCAAGTTGGGGAACCACATAATTTTGTATGTGTGCTTTCTTTGTTGAAGTTTTTATTTATGGAACTTATTCATTCCTCCTCCTTTTAAGTTCAACAATCCACACCAACAACGTTGTTCACATGAGTTTACTTTTTGAAGGGTGGGAAAGCTAGTGTAGGAAAACTTCTTTTGATTCCCTTGTGCTTTGTCCTATAAGTTGTTTTTGCAGGTTTTTGTGTTTGAAGGAGACTTGGATGTATGTCTTGTTTTTGTATGTCTTCTTGCATTGATTTTTTATGATGATGATTCCTAGATATGTTAGCATGTCTCGGGGTGTTTTGAGCTTATTTTGATGAGTTTAGTGGGTTCCAAGTCTATGGGGACTTGTTTGAAGGCATCCAAAGGTTCCATTTATCAAAATGAACATTTTTATTTTTGATACCTACAAGATAGACATCTACATAGAATTGTAGCTGTCTTAGTGTAGACTCTACCCAAAATTATAAAAACCCATGGATCAAATAGATGTCTACCAAAAATAGTAGATATCTCTCCTGAAAGTAAGGCTTTCACAGTAGACATCCCAACAAAGCTAGAGATGTCTAAGATGATAAGGGAAAAAGCACTAATGAAGCATTTCGATTAGAAAACATCCAAAAGACTCTAAATCTTTGTGAAATCCATCTAGGAAGGCAAATAAAAAGCTTATGAATTTTGATCTTTATAACATGTATGTATTCATCCATGAAGAATGTGTAGCGACTGAAAATGTTGGTGGCTGGAAAACACCGAGAGGTTGTTGGTCATGATAGTCTTAACCCCAAATCCACGTGAGGGTCGTGCTAGATAAAATGGAGATGGGGCACCCTGAACGGTCTGGTCGATCAAACAGGGACTTAATCAGTGTTACTATAACCTTTTACAAAAATCTGAGTTAAAAGCAATGCTTATAGCAAAAATAATAATTTTTAAATGCAAGGAGATGAAAATGATGTAAAAAATGCAAGGACAAGTAGGAAAGCAAAGTAAACTGGAGATAAGAAAATGCACCGCTTCAAGATTATGGCTTTACTCTGTCAAAGTGGATACAATTGGTTGCGTGACATCGAGAAGCAAAGAGATCCCAAAAGTAACCAGGGCACTCAAAAGCAAGCCAACAATGTACTTGAATGTGGGTTCAAGAGCCAACAATGCCAAAATGCTACAAAGCCAACCAAGTTAGCTTGAAACAGACAAATTTTGTTTTTGCTAACTACTAACAGAATTGGCTAACTACTCGGGTTTGTTCTCAAAATTCTAAATGAAATTTCGCTAACATTTGCCAATAAGAATTTCCAACTATTGCTTAAATTCGCTCACGAATGCCAATTTGCCAACTTGCCAACCTTTTTTGCCAATTTTCCAACCAATCTACTTGCCAACCAACCTTTTGAGCATTGCTCGTCAGGGTATTTATAGGGCCAAGAGGGTCCGAGAAATGCGGTTTGGATGCCATGTGTCCCAGATCCACGAGGTGTTGATGTGTCCACCTTGCATCGACATGCAGAGCTGATTGACTGAGGAGCCTACCATGTTGTAATTATGCTATCAAAACATGGAGATGTGTGCCAACGATGAAAACAAGGAAGGAGACACATTGATGTAGCATAGCTGCCTACTATGCTATGCTACGCTTTGAGGCATAGCATGTTGGCATTGCGTAGCAAATTGCTACATTGTGCTACCTGCTACGCTTTGGAGCATATCATGTTGGCGTAGCGTAGCATATTGCTATGTTGTGTTGCCTTCTATATTATATTACTCTTCAAAGCATAGCATGTTGGCGTAGCGTAGCAGCTCTACTATGTTGTGCTACGCTATGCAGCGTAGCATAGCATAGCCAATAGTTTGAAGGAGAAAGTTGTATTGGAACCTTTTGCATGTGCTGGAACCTTCTGAAATATTCTGATTGGTTCCGTATGTTTGCTATGCTATGCTATGCTGCGTAGCATAGCATAGCGTAACAACCAGCCTTAGTTGAAAAAATGCTGACAATTTGCAGACGTTGATCCCTGCCATGTAAAGCCTTTGAACTTGCTGATCCTACCTCCTGAGATGCCTTTGTCTTTCCTGCATCATCGCTATGTTGTGCTATGTTGTGCTACACTGTGTAGCATAGCATAGCGTAATAATTGACATAGCCTACATATTTTTCTACCTTATCTACCGAGTTTGCCAAAGGACATGGAGTATTGAGTGAAGCAAATAGCTTTGGAAGGCCCGGGGTACCTACTAAGTGTATTTGAAATCACAAACCAAGCTAGGCCTTTTGGTCTTTCTTTTGCTATGCTGTGCTACGTTACGTAGCATAGCATAGCGTAGCACCTCGTCCTGCAACTATCCTTTGAGGCTTGCTATGCTACATAGCGTAGCGTAGCGTAGCAAACTTCTTGACTTAGAAAATTTGCTACTTGCCATGCTACATAGCGTAGCAAACTTCTTGACTTAGAAAATTTACCAAACTATTTTGCACATCCTGAGCACCACCGACAACCCCGTGCATCACTTCTGAGTAGACTGTCAGCTAGATGAACTTCCCATCTGGGCAGGTCAGAGAGTCCGTTAGGCCTGTCAACACTGGACGTAGAAAATTTTCCGAACTGGATAATCTGAACTCAAAGCATCCATTTCTTGCTGAAGTGACATGACACTGCCTAGATTCCAAGGACCTAGTGAAGCAAGAATTCCTTGAAAATTTAGGGTGTTTTAGAAGGGAGAGAGAGAGAGAGTCTATGCATGAATGTGAGAGAGAAGGCCTTAAAAATTGGAAACCTTAGCAAGAGAGAGTGGCTGAGTGTAATTGGTGATTATAGCTCCAAGATCAACTTGTGGTGTGTTGATCGATGTGTTCTATTCTCTTGTATCTCACTTGTGAGTTGAAATCTTAGCCTTGAGTTGTGGGAGAGATTTCTATTGGTTATGTATTACATTAAGAACAACCATTGTGTGGTTGTAGAGCATCATGATTCACAATATCGGTTGAGTGTGATAGGTTTTGAATGCTTGTGGTTTGTGTGAATCCTATTGTAATCTACTCATAAATTAATTAAAGATAGCTGGCTTTCTTATTTTCTAGAAAAAATTTTTTATCTTTGCAGAATATTTGGATCTAGTTCATTCAAGGCAATTTAATTATTGAAGTGAACCTACTCCAAGTTAGCTCTTTACATTTCCCATGTTCATTAGTAAGGCAAAATGAGTATGACTGGTTTTGAGCATTAACTGTAATCACTTGGTAACCCAGTAGTGACTTAACTATAGTGAATTTACTTGGTAATCCCAATAATGGTTACATGAGCCCATGACGTGCACAACAAAATAGGAACATATGTTTATCGTCATAGGCTAAAATAGATTTACATTTTAGTTATCACTTAGACTTCAATTCTTATTCTCATTTTCATTATGAAATCAATTTGGAGTACTTTGAGCTTACAAAATCATCATATCATATACCTCACTATGAGTTAGACCATACTACTCACGTTTTACTAACTCAACATGAGAAAACAACAATGGCAAACTAACTATCAACCACTAGCATACTTACATTCTCCATCCATGGATTACAATTTGGTCATGTGCATGCACTCATGACTTGTATGGTAGAGTAATGAAATACCTAGCCACTCATCACTAGAGTTACCAGGCTAAGACTCATACCACTATGCTAACACCTCATTATCGGCACTCAAAGGAATGACTTCAAGCAACATGATAATTTAGAAGAATTGTAAAGAAATATAATGATACCTTAAGTGTGATTCAAGCTAGCAACCTATTGCCTAACAAGATAATGAATTAATTATTTAATCCACCTATCACTTTCCCTTTCCACCAACTATGCTATCAGCCTAGAAACTTATTCTAGGCACTACTATACTAATCAATAACCTTTAAAAAATTATATGATGCATTTAAATATGAGTTAAGCCTTTATCTTTTTGGGAAAAATAATGATAGATTAGTCCCTAACTACTAATAAACTTAATTTCTATATTTAATTAGATCCTTTTTTGAAATAATTTTTTTTTTACTTACATTCACTGAAACCCCTTGGATCTATCAAACTAGTTCTAAAATTTCTTTTACATAAATTTTTTAAAATTTCTAATGCAATGCAACTTAGTAGAATCAAACTTATCATAACATATATGACATAAAATTTCAAAAACAACATAACCAATGGTAAAATAGAAATGATAATTCAAAGCAAAAAAGTCCCTCACTACAAAAAGTTCAACTACCAAATATCAATACTCTAATCAAATAGGGAAATTGATAATATAAGAAATAGGATTGAGGTGGGATGGTAAAACTAAAGACTAGCTAATGCTATTCTATGTGATAAAAGAATCTAAAATAAAACTAAAGGAAACATTTTACAAGATAACAATTAATTTTGCTATCTTATATGGTGCTAAATGTTGGATAGTACAAAAGTGGTATGAAGTAGTGTGGCAAAAATTAAAATGCCTAGATGGATGTTGAATGTTACCAAAAGAAATAAACTACACAATATAAATATTCTAAGAAAACATAGATTTTCATCTATTTTCGATAAGTTACAAGAATGATATCTTGGATGGTTTGGAAATTTGTAAAAAATATTATATAATGAACCTATAAAAAAAGATATAAAATATTATTCAAGGAAAGCCATCAACAAAATCAAAAAGAACATAAAAATGATTGAAAAGAGGATCTAAAGAAATTGAAAATAAACAAAGATAGAATGATGAAAGAAAACTCATGTAGTTGATCCCATTTTGCAATTACAAGGCTAGGATGATGATGATGATGATTTAAAGATGCCTTTATTGTATATTTAGTTTTAATATAATCATTTGTGTGGTGTTGGTGTTGGATCCAAAAACATTTTTGTGTTGGATCCCAAAACATTCTTTAAAAATCCTCTTACTATTTTAAGTTTACGTGTTAGCCAAATGGTAAGACCCTTAACTTGAAAGTTCCAAGTCATGGATTTGATTTTGATAGGCAATGTTAAGTTATAAAGTTATAATTAGACTACATATCTTGGGGTATATCTATATTACAATTGGATGTTAGACCTCAATATATATATATATATTAAAAATAAAAATTCAAAGCACAAAAGCAAAGAAGTACTATAAAAGAGTATAAACTCCAAATCAACAAAAATGAAAGGCCTAATAATTACAAATATGCCTTTTTAGGTTTTCATCCTTACAACTAATCCTAAGAACCCTCCCATCTAGGGTAGGAAATTGAACATTCCATGAAAATATTAAGATTGGATGGAGGGTGAGGAGGCCCTTGCCTTCTCCATAGAATAAACATTATTAGAAGATATTATGTCCATATATTGACTAATAGCTTCAAAAAAATTGTTAGTAGTTAAAATATTTTGAACATGTTGTCCATTTTAAAGATTTGACATGTAATTGCCAATAAATAGAATTCCTCAACATTTTTTATTATGAAGAACCATTTGGAAACCTTCTAAATCAACAAGTTTCTATGAGATCTTAGGAATAAATATTTTTTTTCCTTAGTCATTAAAGAATTCTTTAAAAATGATTTGATTGGAACCTTTCTCAAAGGTACATCTTATTTAACTATAGAAAAAGAAAAGGATGGACTAACTGTTGAAACATCCACAGAAGAAATCATTACAAGATCTGCAACATCTAAAGAAAAACCTTAGTAGCATTTACAAAATTGGTAGAAGAAACCTTAGTACTGTTTGTACTAACTTGGTGTTGATGTGCTTGCATAGCCTTTTTTCATACCATAAAAAGACATAAATCAAACATATGACCTTCTTGATGATAATAGAAACATGATTTTGGATGATTGTGATAAACAATCAATAGCATATAATATACAACCTATACTGCAATTATTTCAATGTTACATTATATATATAACATACATATTTCATAGATTTAATTTTAATAAAAGCTATAGATTGAGGAGATGACAGAATACATGGAGCTTGCCAACCTCTGATACACAAACTTAGCAATGTTGACTATCGAAAGGCAAAGGTTAGAATTTGAAAAGCAGGTGGCTAGCTTGTACTTGTTATACAAGGTCAAGTTCAAGCATCACAAGGAGACCAAGAAAAAGCTAAATATGACAAATACTAAACTCAAAGTTCTTAGAGCATACTTCACTGATCAAAGATTAATAGCTAAGAACCTAGCTTGTAGGATGAATGACTACTAGAAATTGCAGAACAATGTCAAGGCATTCGATGTTGAACACAAATAATTCATAGCCTAGTTTGTCAATGTCAAGGAGTTGTTCCCTACAATGCCTTGTCTCTAGAATATTCCTATACCAGCCCACATTGGTGATGCAACATGGACTATGTACAACCTTGAAGTAAGGAGGAGAAGATGAAAAGCATTGTTGGATGCTTTCCATCTTCCACCAATAGTCGCAACTACAGCTGGACAACCATAACCATAGCCTCAACCCCAACAATTACATGCACCAAAGGTAGGAGAAGGTCTTTTTACATCTCAAGAACCTCCATTTCTTGGGACTATTTGATTTTCTTCCTCATCTTCAAGCTACCAAAGGAGTTGTGTTGTTAGTTTTTGTCATGATGTTCAAATTTTTTGTCATGAATACTAATTTTTATAAAAGTTGTAAATCCATACACTTAGGTACTTAGTGTTAGTTTGAGTTAGTTTGTGTGTCAATCAGTTAATCAATAATCCCATACCTTTCCAACATTTTGTGAAGAACTTTTTCCTCCTTTTGTTCACTTGAGGATGAGTTTTCATTCAATCATGGGGGTATGATGAATTTTCGTCATTTGTCTATGTTGATGTGATCTTGTTGATGCATGGTTTGCTATGTCGCATGCACCAACCACATTTATGGCATCCAATCATCAGTAGTTAGTCGAACTCTTACATTTTTATCTTTCTAGAGTTAGAATATTTTCTAATAGCCCATGGTAGGAGTTGAGAAATGTATGGATCTTTATTTGAGCACTGATATACCTAAGCACCTTCATGTGAACAACAATAAAGATGAGCTTTCTTGATAAACCTTGTAGCAGTTGGACTTAACTTAATGTTTACTTTGTGCATTTATTATTTATGTAATTTATTTTAATGCTTTTAAGTAATTAATTAATACACATAAGTATAACCACTTCGAGCATATGTTAACGCTTAGTAATCCCAGAAGCACCTAATGCTTGGTAACCTAGTAGTGTTGTAACGTGTTTAGGATGTGTACAAAAGGTGGGAACAGATGCTTATGTTATGCTTAGTTAAAAATTAGTTAGTTATTAGATTAGTTAACCATTTCATTACTTTCTCTTCAACACTTAGAAGAATTAATGAAAAACACAAAGTGATAAAAATCATGTGCCTTAGTTATACTTAACCATACCCTTGCACTTCACAAGTGAAACTAAAAAGACAACAATCATGTTTGTTAGATTCACTACCTAGAGCCAATGTACTTAGAGAGCTAAAGTCTATAAAATTTAACCCAATTGCTTATTGAATGCTAGTGATTCATATGGTTGTGCATAGGAACTACTCGCTACTCATTACTATGCATAGATTATCCATTCCAAACTCATCGTACATATCTTGAACATAGGTTAATATTGCTAAGTTACCAAGTACTCACTACTGGGCATATGAAGTAGTACATTACTAGGATTAACAAATATTAACATCTTGATACTTAGAGCTAGTCATACTTATGAGATAAGATTAAAGGTGATAAATGTAAAATAATTAACTAGGTGCTTGTAATTAAAGGAGCAACTAAACTTAAATTGCAATTAAAGACAACATTAAGCTAATGCCAAGTGTTGAATGAAGAAAATGGATCTCAAACTTGTTATTGTCATGAAATTTTGTTTAGGTACATGATCACTCGAATAAGACTCCATACAATTCACTTAATTCAAGTTGCAGACACTCAATGACAAATTTTAACTATTATGAAAAAAAATTACAAGAGTTTGGTGAAGTTATTAACTAAATGATGTCATAAATGTGATGGGTGTGTACATTTATATAGGAATTTATTACAATTATGTCAGTGTTTCTCCATTAATGAAGCAGAGCATTTGTCAACATTCATGCATCAATGCAGCCCACTAAATCAAGACTCATCATGTGGCAACCTTTACAAAAAGGTTCACCATTTACCATCTAAGAGTTATTCATGTAGCTTAACTATTAACTTCAAGTCTTTCCCTAAGGTTTTTCATAATAAAATGACATTAGCTACATCCTTATCTACAATTTTCCTCTATCATATTTAATCATTTTTCTCATATGCCTTTTCAGTCTTCCTTCAACATCTTATATGGTAACCTTTATAGAAAGGCTCACTATCTAATATTCTTTAGACATGATTGAAGTATCTAAGAATCATTCTTATAACTTGTCTACAATAAAAGTCACTTCAAGTCTTTCTCTAAGGCTTTCTATAACAAAACAAAATTAGCTACATTCTTTTCTATCTACAATTTTTCTATATCATCTTTAATCATTTTGCTCATGTGTTTTTTTATTTTTTTCAATCTTCTTTTCAACATCTTATGTGGCAACTTTTATAGAAAGGCTTACCATCTAATATTATTTAAAGATGACCAATCCATATAATATTTAGGTAGCTTATCTATAATAAAACTTACTTTAAGATTTTCTTTAATGTTTGTATTGTACAATTTATATTTTTTTAACATTTTTCTTTTATGTAAACATTTGTATTTCTACTGTACTGATTTATTGTTCATGCTACTTTTTAATAATCTAACATTCATGTAACAGCCTCTTTCATAGGCTTAGGTTTATCACATTCCCATTTCCAAATGAAGTCATTTCATACTAAAGATGGTGTTACTTTGTAACAAATGATATAATTATTGTAACAAAACCTATGATGAATCATGGTTTCACTGGCTCTAATCTAATATCGAATATCTGATATTGAAGCCCAAGACATGATGTCGAATATCCAATATCATAGGGTATATGCCATCTTATAAATATAGCACTTGGGCTTACAATTTTCATATCAATTTTTGTCATAGATAGCGAAGCTCTTGCAGTTTGTTTTCTCCAAAGTTAGAATATTTTCTGAGTGCCCACAACATGAGTTTGAGTGTGTACAAATCTTTGTTCAAGGACTGATGTACTTAAGCACAACAGCGTGATGGAAATAAAAATGAATCCTTTTGATCATCCTTGTAGCACTAAGAATAGATTTAATGTTTCCTTGATGCATTTAATATTCAAGCATTTTATTTTCATGCACTTCACTTTAATGCACTTTAATTAAGAAATTAATTTCTAGTTGTTAATAAACACAAGCATGACCACCTTGAGCATACATGTAGCACTTGGTAACCTAAAAATTCTTAACATTTGGTAACCCAGCAGCACTACATGCATTTAGGATGTGTCTGGAGAGTGGAAACATGTACTTGTATTAGGCTAGCTAGGTCATAGACTAGTCAAATATTAAATTTCTCGACCTTTCATTCTTATCTTAGGTGATTAAACTTTCAAAACACAAAATGATAAAAATCATGCGCCTCAATTACACTTAAGTATGTCCTCAAGCTTCACAAGTATAGTTGGAAGACAGCAAACATTCTCAATGTTCATTTTAGTTCCTAGAGAATTAGAGCACTGATGAACTATAGGTCCACGAAATTTGACTGGATCATGTGTATGAATGCCTTAGTGATTTCTATGGTTGAACATAGGGGTACCTCACTACTCATCATTGGTGCCATTGTCGAGGACCTTTTGGTTGTTTCATGTGCTATCTAGGATTATTGAAAATTATTCACATCATTGGAATGAACCTTAGAGTCATATCACATCTTGAGATTACTACAACAATTTTAAGAAGCACACTACATTTTTATTTTTCTAACATAAAATGTCTTCTTCTCATAGGAGTGATTTTCTACCCAAGTCTAATGAAGTACATTTGTCAGTGCCTCAATAATATTGAGTGGTATATGTTCATCTTGATGAGTATGTACTAAATTTCACCTTCATCCTACACTAGGATGAGTAGTTTTAGTGGCATGACATGGAGGGAAACATTGTGTTTCCACTTGATCAATCCATTTTTGCAAGGCTCCAAAAAATGCTTATATGATGGGGTCTCTAAGGACTTCATGTTGAGTACGTG
This sequence comes from Gnetum montanum, assembly GCA_015680685.1. Classification (NCBI taxonomy): domain Eukaryota; kingdom Viridiplantae; phylum Streptophyta; class Gnetopsida; order Gnetales; family Gnetaceae; genus Gnetum; species Gnetum montanum. Next base: position 30,229 of record MNCI01011535.1, on the reverse strand, counting down.
GTGTAGGATAGTGATGCCAAGGATTATCATCCCACTAAGGCACAACATCTCAAGGATCACCAATTAGAACAATGTTATAAATTTGCGAAGGAAAAAGGATTCAATGATTTTCCATTCCTTTTATACCAAAAATATGATGTAGAGCCCTTCTCTGGGGGTTTTCCATTTAGTGAAATTCCTCTCTTTGACTTTAATGAAGGAGGTCAAAACCAGAACTTGCAGTCCACAATTCACAATCCTGGTTCTGGTAAGAATGGATCCAATGACAAAGAGGGATCCAAAGTGAAAAGTCAAGCCAAGGATGCAAACAAGAAACAAGATTGTGATCATGGTCATGATCACCGAAGAGGTGGTAGTAGGCACTGTGATGGTGCTAGTCCTTCTTCCTCTTCACCTTCACCATCATCCTCTTCCTCTTTTGGCTCTGATTGCAACCCTAAAGGGCATGACTATGATGAAGGTGACTGACAGGACCAAAATGATTGAAGGGATCATTAGATAAGGCAAGACCAAGGGTGCAAGCATTCAAGAGAGACACAACACCATGAATGAAGGGCTAGTAGAGGGCATCATAGGCACCAAAATCAAGGCCTCAATGAGCCTTTGCTTCTACCCAAAGTATGCTAAACATTGTACAAGCAGTACAAATTCCAACAAGGCATGTAAAGGACAGTCAAATCAAAAGGCTAGACATGAACAATATCCTTGGTTCGAAGGGGGATATAACTTAGAACCATAGAACCATCTTCAAGCTTTTCAAGATGCATGTGCCTTGCAAAATATAGAGAATGAGTGGCAAAAACTTAAGTTTTTCCCAAGGACACTCATTAAAGAAGTAGAAAACTGGTATCAGTTCTTAGAACTAGAATCTATTAGCTGATGAAGTACAATGCTTGAATTGTTCAATGATAAATATCAAACATACTCTAGAGTGTTCAACTTAAGAACGTAGATCCAAGGATGAAAATATGGAACACACGAATCCTTTGATGCCACCATTGGCCAATATTATTCCTTAATACATAGATGTCCTAGCCATGGTTATTCTCAACTAGATCAACTTTTCCACATTGTATATGAGCTTTGATCTGAAATGAGGAGAACACTTGGTGTCTATGCCCAAGGGCAACTATCAAAATTAAGCACTCATTAGATCCAAAGATTGATTGAGTAGGTAGCTAAAGAGGAAGGTGAATTGAAAAAATGAGAAAGTGCAGAAGAGTATAATCACAATCCTTCTATTGGCAAGAGGGAGGTTTGATTTTGTGATAGTAAGAAGGAATCAACACTTGATGAGATGGTGAATAGGAAAGCCTTGCCGCTTGAAAAATTTCAATCTAAAATTACAGCCAAGTTTGATCAAGTATGGGACTCCATGGATAGTAGATTTCAAGCTATCCTAAAACTTACTAAAGAGTCCAAAGAACGAGGTAGTAATCATGAGTGCAAGAGGTGCAAGGAAGTTGAACATGCCTATCAAAGAGATAGGGGCAAGATTTTTGCAATAGAGGAAGTTGCAAATAGTGAATCAAATGATTATGGTAGGTGTGATGTTTTCCAATATGAACATCCTAAGGGATGTTGCCCCATAGTGTCACACTTATAAGAGTCTAGGGTTTATGCTTTAAATCCATGACTCACATAGAGGAAAACACCCAAATGATTACCTTACCCTCAAGGTAATCCTATGTAGTTCCACCAACAACAACAATATTATTCAAGTGGAACTCCATTGCAACCATATGAGCAATATCAATAGTGGTAGTCACCACTGTCATGGGTGTTGGCACCGCCAAGGTAGCAATACCCTTACTGACAACCTGATCCATATGGGTATTACGTTTAGCAACCCTTGTCTCCACGTGACTCCTCTAATCATGTTTCTACTATCCAATCTCACTACCATCCTTCTGATTATTATCAAACTCATTCTCCACATGTAAGAAGGGATACCACCTCCTACCCTTATCCTCCTCCCATTCTTACACATCTTCCTCCTCCATTTTCATAGCTACCACTTACTCCACCTATGCATGGTAAACTCCCAGCTCAACCGCAACAACTCAATGCTACCAAGGTCATTAATCTACAACAGGTTCATCAACTGACTGGTTTAGATACTCTATTAAAAAAAAACCTTTCTTTCAACCATGTAGTCTACCTAAGCCCTTAAATACACCTAGGATTGACAACCCTATTCTTTCATCTTCCTTTGTACCAAATTCCTTCAAGTCCCCTTCAAATCAAACATCACCTAGGATCCATACTGTTATTCTTACTCATGTCGTATTTGATTACATTCGTGCTAGAAACCTTTCCAAGAAGCTAGCAAATCTTGGAAGCCATTTGATCTATTTGTAGATTGCTAGGAATGAACCATGTAAGGCTCTTCTTGATTTATATTCCAATGTCAACCTAATCTCTCATGATATGTATACTACATGGAACTTGCCTCCTTTAAAAAAGAGCAATATTAGATTAGAATTGATAGACTAGTCCATCACTATTCCATTGGAACTAGTAGAAGATGTCATAACCACTATCTATGGGTGGTCTTATCCTACTAATTTCCTAGTGATCAAGGTGGAGAACTACAAAGGGAACTTTCCAATCATCATGGGAAGGGCATGGCTAAGCACTATTGATGCAAGAATAAGCATCAAAGATCTTTCCCTAGAAATATCTAAAGAAAATGCATTCAAGAAGATCAAGAAGAAGTGAGTTCCATGCATCACATACAATGATATAGGGTGAAATTATGTGTAGAAACTTTGGGCAGTGAAATGAGTATCCATCTCTACATGCAAGTAGTATGCACTAGAAACATAAATTCAAAGGTGTCTGTATGTAGCAACCACAAAACAAGAGGACACCTAGTGGCTAACCGCTGATTTTAAGAGTAGCACACTTTTCATAGAACCAACTGAGAGCTTGACATGTGCATATGTCACAAGCATGGATGAACTAGAGTAAGTTCATCACCAACTCTCTAATGATGCAAATGATGATGCCTACTAGGGAGAGTTGGAAATTCCTAAAACTTTCAAGCAAGAGCCCCTTGAACAAAAAACATTACTGACCGGCATGGAATATGTGTTCTTAAAAAATGGAAAGTTGGTTATAATCAATGCAAATCTTGCTCTGGAATAGAAAAAGATGATGTTGAATGTGGTTGAAAAATGGTCAATAGCTTTTACCTGGTCATATCCTAAATTCATAAGGATTGATCCTAAGATATGCCAATGTCTCATATACACTGATCTAGCCATGAAGCCAAAGAGGTAGTCACAAAGGTGATTGAACCCCAAACTGAAGCAGATTATCAAGGAGGAAATTAAATAAACTCCTCAAGGTAGGGTTCATTTATTCCATTGCAAATAGCAAGTGGGTTAGTCCACTCATGATTGTGCCAAAGAAAGGTAGCAAGTGGCAAGTCTGCATTAATTTTTAGCTACTAAATATGGAAAAAATTAAGGATTACTTTCCATTTCCATTTGTTGATCAAGTATTAGACACAATATCTAGGCATTGCTACTACAGTTTTCTAGATGGTTATAATGGCTATAAGCAAATATAGATCACGTTGAAGGACCAAGGCCAAACAACATTCCCAAGTCCCTAGGGGACTTTTGTAGATCGTAAGATACCTTTTGGTCTATGCAATGCCTCTACTACATTCCAACACCTAGTCCTAAGCATTTTTCAATAGCAAATTGGTAGTGGTGTGGAAGTCTTCATGGATGACTTCTCCACCTATGGAGCTACATTTGAGCAAGCCTTAGATCACCTTGAACAAGTGTTGAAACAAACTTATGGTTCAATTGGTAGAAAAGTCATCTGATGATCTAAGAGGGCATTATGTTGGGGCACAGAATATCACAAGAAGGAATTGAGGTCAACCTTGTCATCTAAGGAATAACCCATCAACCAAAAATTGTCAAAGATGTTTGGTCATTCCTTGGACATACTAGCTACTACCAATGATTCATAGAGAATTTCTCAAAGAATTCTTTATTCAAAGAGCATTTGGTCAAAGAATTTGTTTGGACTGTGTAATGTGAATAAGCATTCCAATAACTGAAAGAGAAACTTGTAGAAACTCCAATCCTACAAGCACCTGACTAGTCCAAACCATTTCATGTTATGACAAATGCATCAAATTATGCCTTGGAAGCTATGCTTATGTAGATGGATGACAAGAAACATCTATAATACATCCATTGTGCTAGTTGAAACATAATTGAACTAAACCATTACAAAAAAAGAACTAATGGCAGTGGTGTTTTCTCTAGAGAAGTTTAGGCATTATGTGCTTGGATACAAGGTGTTTGTGCACATGGACCATAGTGACATCTACTTCCTAATGAAGAAGCTAATGGTAAGGCCCCATGTCATATGGTGGTTGGTGATCTTACAAGAATTCAATCTCATGATGGTAGATTGAAAGGGAACTAAGTATATGATCACTAATCACTTGTCTCAATTATGATGGGACAACAAAGAGGAGGAGAATCCACTATCTGATATGTTTCCTAATAAACTACTCTTTGATAGGGCTATGATTGAACAATTTCCCAATGAGCCTAATTGGTATGATGGCATTCTCACCAATCTTCTCACCCAAGAGATGCCATAAGTGTTGGAACACCGGAAGAAATAACAATTTCTTTGCTAGGTAAAATGCTTCATGGAGATCAATGGAAACCTCTACAAGGTGTGCATCAATGGTCTAGTTCCTTGGTATATCCTTGATACTGATCAACTTCATGTTCTCCAAGATGCTCATGAAGGTCCTTGCAGAGGCCACTATGCTCGAAGATGCATGGCCATTATGATCTTGATGGTAGGGTACTATTGGCCAACAATATTCAGGAACGTTCATCAATATGTCCACTCTTGTGAATAATGACAATGAGATGGTGGAATGATTGCTCGAATGGAAGAACTCATCAATGAATTCAACCATTGGAACCCTTAGACATCTGGGGCATTGATTTCATGGGTTCCATCACACCCATATCAAATTAAAATGTGTACATCATAGTCACTATTGACTATTATATGAAATGGGCAGAAGCAACACCTATCATTGACTGTACATATTCAACTGTTGCTTAGTTTGTATAAAAAAAAGTTGTAAATAGATTTGGTATGCCATGTGCATTAATTTCTGATAATAGAACTCACTTTACAAGCACTACCCTTTGAAAGCTCATGCAACCCCTGTAGGTTGAACATAAACTCACAACATCCTACCACCCCCAAGCCAATGGTTAAGCTGAGGTTACCAATAGGTAAATCACAATGATTCTAACAAGAACTATTGGAAAATATAGGAAATACTAGAGTATGAAACTCAACAATGCCCTTTGGGCCTACCACTCAACATGGAAACTTCCTATAGGTTACTCTCCCTATGAGCTTGTGTGTAAAAAATTACCAATACTTCCTATCCAATCAGCTCTATACACTTTCAACAACCTATGACCTTGACCTTGACTTGAGTCTAGCATAAAAAGAAAGACTAATGAATCTCAACTTGATAGAAAAAATCAATTTGTGGCCTTATCATCTAACGAGTTGCACAAGGCATTCAACAAAAAGTTCCATGACCTTAAAATCAAGACAGTTAAATTTCAACTGGGAGATAAGATTTTCTACTAGAATTCCACACATGCTCCTCAAAAACTAAGTTCTAGACATTATGGGAAGGACCTTATATAATTTATGAAACTTTCCCTTCAAGGGCCATGATGATCTACAAACTTGAGAGCCCAGACAAGAAACAATTGATCAACATACAACAAGTCAAACCTTTCCATGAGCATAAGCTAGCAAATACAAAAAACACCTCATCAGATGAACAACCATGCTCCATATTTCAGATCTCCTCCTTTCAACTCAATCATGGGGGAGATGGCCATCCATGCTAACTGTATAAGTGGCTCTTTAGTTTTTTCATCCTTTTTGTTTTACACATTTTTGTTTTACAACTTTTTGTTTGCACATTCTTTATTTTACATCTTTTTGTTTTCATGTTATTAATCTTTTCTACTTTTTTTTTTACAACATCATTAATACATTTGCTATTTCTTGGATATTTTATACTTTCTTTTATATTTTCTTTTATTTTGGTATTATTGTCTAACCTTTTGTTAATAAGTGCAAGGCACAATGGTAATTTTTTGCTTGATGGTGGTATGTACAATTTAGTTAGTTGATTGTTGGTGTTTAGATTCTAGCTTTGAATTTTGTTACTAATAATTAGGACATGGTTTCTTTTTCATGCAATAGGCAGTGAGTCCACAACATCCACCCATTCACAAACTCTATGGTTTTCCTTGTTCCAAAAATGTGCAGTCACTTTTTCATTAATAAAAATATAATGAATTTGTGACTTTGGTAGTTTCTAAAATTGGAAAGGATTCAAAGGTTTGAACAAGGTGTGACTTCAAGGGGATTTGGTATTCTTTTTTCCTTTTTGCTTACTTGGGTGCATGTATGTTTTCATGGATTTCTTGTCATTTCTTGTCAACCAATAAAAGGAAGTTGACTAAGTCTTTGCATGGTGTGGTTCTTATTTCAAAAAAAAAATAATGGAAATTCAAAGCACACCCCTTAGATAAAATAAGAAAATAAGTCTTTGCATGGTATGATTCCCATTTCAAAAAAAATGAATGATGGAAATTCAAAGAACATCCCCTTGGACAAAATAAATGAGCTACAAGCACTAGTTATGGGACTAGAAAGACATGTTACCCTTGCCTAAAGGTCCCCTCTAACTAAGTCTCTTGCTCACTTTCTACTTCTCTTTTTTCTCTAATAAGGAACAATGGTTGTTCTGTGGAAGCACTCTTGTGTCTCAAGGGGATGGATTGGTCTTAGAATGGTGATGCAAAGTCACTAAATGTGGTTGGTTTTGGCTTGGACTAAGGATGAATCTTATCAAGTCATTTAGCCATAAAATTCACAAGGGACTTCATGTAACCTTAATCAGGAACTCCATTCCACTCTCTCTCCCATGCATTTATGCTTTTCATGTTCCACCTCACTGTTGGTTTCATGTTCTTATTCGATGTCTTGGTTTCATGTGTCAAAATTCTTAGGTAGTTTCTTCCAAGATTTGTACATAACCTTCCATAGCCATTAATCATCCATAGGGCCCACAAACTCCTTAGTTTGAAGTTATGCAAGGGTAATAAAATACCTATGCCTACTTTGGGGAGGATCCACTTGCATATTTTTTGGTTGGGTTAGTCAAGTTTTTTATCCTCAGATACTCTTACAATCAAATCCTTTTGTTTACCTCATCAATGACATCCAATTGTGCACATCTTCACAACATTTTTCAGTGAAACATTTTATAGTTACTATTGTAAATTCTTAAACACTCTTCAATCATTTCCTTACATTTGAACTTTTTCAAATTTAATGGACCGCTCATCCATTTTACCATATTTTTCAACCTTTCTGCTAACACTATTATCAAAATTCATCCATCACAATCACAACCTAGCCAAGTGCAACCACTAACGAGACAAGGTACTTCAAAGCTATATGTTACACATTGCACACTAATCCATGATTTTGTTTTGAGTACAATGGAAAGTATGGACTAGAAGTAGGACTGCCCTTACAAAGAAAGCAATAGCAACAGCATCATGTGATGAGGACTCTTCATGATCATTGAATCTTCTTTCTCACTCTTCAACTACCAAAGGAGTGGATGTCAGTTTTGTCTAAGATGTTCTCTTCTCTTATTATGAACATCCAATTTTGTAAAAGATTGCAATTTATACACTTGAGCACTTAGGAGTCTATCTGTTTTCTCTGAGTCAGTTTGAATATCAGTTAGTAATCCCATACCTTCCTAATATTTTGTAAGAAATTTGTTTCTCCTCCTCTTCACTCGAGGATGAGTTTCCATTCAGTTGTGAGGGTATGATAAATCATGTTTTGACTAGCTCCGATATCAGAGTTGCGATATTGGATACCTAATATCAAAGCCCAAGATGTGATGTCAAATATCCAATATCGTGGGATATATGTCAACCTATAAATATAGCACTTGGGCTTATGATTTTCATATCATTTTTTTTCATAGATAGCAAAGATCTTGCAATTTTTTTTCTCTAGAGTTAGAATATCTTCTAAGTGCTTGTAGCAAGATTCTAAGTATGTGCGAATCTTTGTTCAAGTACTAATGTACCTTAGCATAGTAGTGTGATGAGAATAAAAACAAATCCTTTTGATCATCCTTGTAGCACTGAGAATAGATTAATGTTTTCTTGATGCATTTAATATTCAAGCACTTTATTTTCATGCACTTCATTTTAATGCACTTTAATTAAGCAATTAATTTCTAGTTATTAATGAACATAAGCACGACCACTTCGAGCATACACATAGCACTTGGTAACCCATAAATGCTTAACATTTGGTAACCTAGCAGTGCTACATGCATTCAAGATGTGTTTGGAGAGTGGAAATAAGTAATTGTGTTAGGCTAGCTAGGCAGTAGATTAATTAGATATTAAATTTCTATACCTTTCATTCTTTTCTTAGGAGATTAAACTTTCAAAACACAAAATGATAAAAATCATGTGTCTCAAAACCATATCCTTGAGCTTCACAAGTGTAGTTGGGAAGACAGCAAATGTTCTCAACATTTATTTAAATTCCTAAAGAATTAGTGCACTAACAAACTATAGGTCCATAAAATTTAACCAGATCACATATGAATGCCTTAGTGATTCGTATGGTTGGGCCTAGGGGTACCTCACTGCTCATCAACCTAAAAAGAGCACATTTTAATAATGAGAATGTCTCTTGAAGTAACCTTTTGGGGTTTGACCTAAGATAATTATGCCCAAGAATTAGAGGTTGTGCTAGCATGGAGTTACAAAGCTAATAAAGGTGAATAACTAGTGCTTAGTAAAGCTAGATAAGAAGGTGATTGGCCATGCCTTTTGGCTAGGTATAGGCCTAACCATGGTGGCAATGCTAGATTACCTCTTAAGGGATAGATGTTAAAGGAAGAAAACCCTAAGAAACCCATACACCATGATCCTGATACACTATTTCCACATTAGTGAAGTTTCCTTTTCATTTGCTTCTAAATTTTCCTATTGCATTCAGTAAGCATAATATGTATGTGCATATATTTGATGTTTACCATTACATCTAGAAAAATGATGTCATAATTAGTATTAGAGAAAGCCATGAATTAGGGCCAATCAAAACCAAGGGTCAACTACAATCCAATGATAAACCATGAGCCATGATCTAACTATAACCACAAGACATCACTAGATGCATAACATCTTCAAGATGAATCATGCAATCAAGAAGATACATTCTTAGTGACTTCCATGAAAACCTGTGATCAAAGTTCAAGGAGATCTAGGTGTTGGAACCTAAAATAAGTGAAACATAGATACACCTCAAGATTTATAGAATATTATAACTAAGTCCTACCTAATAGAATTGAACCTGTGACCTGGGGTTACCAAGCCAAGGCCCATACCACTAAGGTAACACCTCATTGTTGAGAGTTTGAGGAGATCTTATTATACACCAACAAGATACATATATTAAAAGAGACTTTTGTAAGATAATGTTAACATTTGTCTAGGTAACTCTTACCCATCTTGTAGTAATGTTATAATTTTTCTTAATTATCTAAAATTATTCTTATGTCTCTACAATGAGGCTAGTAAGCCATAGTTCAGGTCTTCTAGGACATTGTATACTCTTTCTAAAATACTTAAACCCTAACAACTTGATATTGTATACCATTATTTGGTTTCAAACATTAGTGAATTTAAGAAAGTCATGCTAGCCATAAGATTCCCTCATAGTTATTTAACTAGTAATGGCCATTACCAAGAGATTCATAGGGAAACCAACATGCAATGGCTAATGGTATGATATTCTACTCTACTAATCTTCTTCTTAGTATCTTGATAAGGTATAGCCATGATGTAGGGGGATAGGCCAATATCATTTCTATGTTAAAATTATAAAGGTATATGTGTTAAATTCTTATTCCACAATTGGTTTACCATTTTTTTAGAGAAATATTGGTTATTTATATAATGAGGGATGAACTCCAAAATCAACAAGTACCACAACAATATCATCATGGAGGATAGAAGGTCCTCCAGGAAATTAGATGAACACCTAGACAAATCAAAAAGACCCCAAGCATTCCTATAGGGCATCAAAACCAAAAACCAAAAAACAATCATGTGCAATATCATAAAGCTCATTTAAAATAGATGGTATGCATATTTGGAAAAAAAAAAGAACATATAGTTTATAGGTACCACATTGGTTCATCCTATAAGGAGGATTCATGAGTGTTAAACGTTATCATCGTGCATTCATAGATGTTTTCCCGCAAGTGAAAGTTGGCAAATGCTTTCTAAATACATTTAAAGGGAGAGTTTTGGAACTTTGCATGAAAAGTGCAAGCATTTTGCTTAAGCAAAATCTCCTAGGTAACCTCCACGCATAATGAAATCTCATGCAAGTGGCTTTTAATGATGGACCCTTTTGTAATCATTACCCAACACTGATCCCACATGATCCTAGTTCACATGTGTATGAATCAACCTACAACCTTTGTAAATAGACATTCCTTAAAAAGATGTGTCGTAGTTTCAATCCCCTTATAGCAAAGGATAAACAAGGAGGTCATTGTAAAACCTCACCTTTCGTTGATAATGAAACCTTCAAATAAGATCCCATCCCCTTACTTTAACAAAGGATTACCTATAAAGACATTTGAGATCTATTGTGTGTAGTTTGTTGAACCAAAATGCAAGGTATCTTCATGGGCTAAGTTAGGAAGGGCTATGTCTTTTAAGGATGTCAAGAATTTTGGTAAATTTACCATGTCTATTATCATCATTAAAGATTAATGGAATTATCCATTTTTCCATATTAAACCAATCCTTTACATGTGCTCCTAGACATCAATGCAATAGGTTGACTTCTTCAGAAAAAAATTTCCCAATCATTCTGTGATGAGTTTATCCTACTAGAAGATCTTTCACTCAAATGTTTGCTTTCCTAAATTACTAGTGTCCAAGTAAATAAAGAAAATTTCATTCTCTCCTAATGGCTTTTCATATTTCTAAGGCTCTAGCCAAGCAAGTTCACATTTGAAGATAATTCATCCAAAGATTATTTGCCCAAGATCAAACCTCCCAACCTAGATTAGTAGCCAAAATATAAGCCTACCTCTTGAAATCTTGAAGCCCACAACCACTTGCATGAACTAGGATAGCTACCTTATCCAAAGTAATCAAATGAAATCAGTGATGCTCCTCCCCACTAGATCAAAGGATATTCCTCATAATTTGATTGGCATGTAACACAAATTGATCTGGAGGATTAAAAACCAATGCACTATAAATGGGAATGCTTGAGAGGGTTGATTTGATTAAAGTCAGCTTACCTAGAAAAGATAGAAACATACCTCTCCAAGAGGCCAACTTCTTTTGCATATTTCCCAACACTTCTAACTGTTAGCTAATTTTTGTTTGCAAAACAAAGATTGTTCCAGATAGGTAGTTGAATGTGAGTCAATAGTACATCCAAAAATATGCCTAATACACTCAAATCTTTCTATTGAGAGCCCCACATGGAAAAGGTATCTCTTATTCCAAGGTGGCTAGGCATGGTAACCACATGCACCTTGGTCCATTCACTCTAATTAGACCCATCAAGTGATCACAAGGATCCTTGATGATACACCCATTTCTTGCTAGTGACCAAGTATTCATTTAGCATTTTGAAGCTCATACCCTAAGGTATGAACCCACCACCTATCAATGGTTCTAATAGCATTAACTTCAACAACTCACAATGTGAGTCTTAGCTCCCTATTGAATCTGAGCCTAATTTGTCAATGATAGATAGAGAAAACATTGGTGGATGAATTTTGTCGTGTGGAAATTTCATTGGTCAAGGCTTCACTTTGAATTTTTTTGACACTCTCAAATCATCATTGCATATGTAACTCATCCATCCACAATTAGCTTATTAGGTGACTATTCATAAATCACATCAATTGGTTTCCACACACACACACACACATTACACTCAAAAAGTACAAAAATTTTAAGTAAACATACCAAATTTATGAAACATACAAATAGAAATAGTGGAAATAAACAAAAAGTTTAGACATGCCATAAAAATTCCTCCCCCATGACTGATCCATGTCTATCACCTGATGAACCTCTAAATGTAGCATAGAAATTGAGCATTAGACATGCTTAGAGGTGTAAGATGTTGTTTGTGATGCTACAAGTGTTATCAGTCAATGAAAAATATTCTATGTGGCTCATAAAAATGACATATTTTTATGGTACTACATGATTGGAAAGGGTCATAAGGTATCTTCTTATAGTATGTTCTTTTGATCTCATCTATTCTACTAATTTCAAGGAAGGTCCTACAAGACTAGCCTAACATTGATAGTGCTCAACCATGCCCTTTCCATGATGATAGAAAAGTTGTCTTTGACCTTATTTTTTTAGTTTGATCACAAAGAAACATATAGGATATGACCAACCCACCAATGTTGTCATCACATTATTCACTTATTTCATAAGTTACATGTAAGATTGGTCTACTAGCTCTAGTTGAATGTTAGTACTTTTGAAAGGAGGAAGCCATCAACTAAGATACAACTACAACGATACAATGTTGACTTCAAAACTAGAGTCACAAAAGCACCTTTTTTACCAATTTCGATCTCCATCATGGGATTGCAAGGATCTAATCTCTTTTCTAGTAATTATCCTTCCTTGACTACCTACATAGTGCCTTGAACATTGAGATGGTAAAAACAACATCATCAAGTGTGATCTTATTGGATGTGCCAAACACACTTGTAGAACTTACTATTGAAATGGATGTTATGCTTTAATGATGTTTAGGGAACATTATAGGGACCTCCTTAATGTGGAATCCTATCTAGATCACATTGTTATTCTTCCCATAAGATGAAGAGGATGGAGAGAACCTAGACCCACAATGCTTACATCTATGCTTATAGAAGAATCTTCTTCCATGGAACCTTGGACTTCCCCTTGTAACCAAATTAACAAGTTTTTGGTAATATTTCCTAGTAGTATACATCAAAGTAAGATTAGTGTAATAGGAAATATTACAAGATTCAACTTGCCTTGGCTATGATTAACTAGGTATTCCACACTACATGGGGCCAAGAAGTAGAAGTTGTTACTACTGTTGTTAAGAAGCTTGATGGGTAGGATTACTTGGGGTAGGTAGGTACTATTGCAATGTCATTCATGGGAATTGGTAAGTACCTACTTGGACACCTTGGAAAAGGAATTAGAAACAGGTGTCATCTATTGCTACATCATAGCAAGAAGATTCTATGAAGCAATACCCCAAGGATTTAGAGTTGGTACTACTACATGGGTTGTAAGTATGTACCTCCAAGATAGTACAATCGATCAATGTATGAAGTCCTTCTTGTTCACCTTCAACAAACTTAGGATTTAAAGGCATCCTAAATCATCCCATTTTATTAATCATGTGAGCCATGACTGGGTAGCACTATGATTTATGAGGGTCTACCTAGTATTCCTATGGATCCTCATCACTGGAGGATGAGAAAGCCTCATTTGAATCTTCTTTGATGTTCTAGAGTATGAGAGATTGCCTTTATCTTTGTCATCATACTTCTTTTTGTTCTTGTGTAATGCAATTACTTTAGTCATAACTTCAACCACCTTACCCACAATGCCCTTAAGGGTAGTGGTCATCTTATGATCACTTTCTAAACCTGGTCTACCTTAAGGACCAAGTCCATCAAGGCCTTTTTGGTTTTTGACTTAACCTTATGCTAAGACCTCAACTGCAATGGGAGGTTTGACTATACCTTGAATGTTTTTTACTTCCCTTCTGTGTGTAAAATTGCAATTATACTCCTTAGTTGATTATCACTTTCACCATTCACCTTCCATGCTTACAATAGTGTCAAGAAGTGCTTTAATTTGTGCCACAAACTTTTTATACACATAGCACATTGCGTACATGTCTATGCAATCCCTAATTTCTTGCCTCATGTCTTCCACAATATGCATGAGTTGCTCTTTGGCTAAAGTTATGGTTTGAACAATGGTGGATGGTTTTCATGTACCTCTTCATGATGGCTCCTTACCTTCATTTGACCATCTCCTTCTAAACATTTGAGATGTGACATAGGTCTAAAATTCAATGCAGAAAATCTAAATCATGTCTATCCATTTTTGAATTAATTCAAGGGGCAAGGACTTGTACCAGGTTTCCATATGCTTAATGAAGATGCAAGGAAACAACCACAACTTCTGTCAATCACTAAAAATTCCCTGCATGTCGCAAACATTATCAAATGCCTACATGGGAAATTGGGAATCATTACTAGTAAACCCTCTATATGTTGAAACATCAATCATGTTGATTTGATTAATACAGTTGTCACGAACATGCTCCTATGGAATATGTATAGCTTCATTGAGTTCATGATAGTCACCTTAGTTAAACAAGGGCACATCATCATCACAAAATGGTTCAAATAAGTGAAAATGTTGAAACCTAGGTAAGAGATCATCATCATGGGTTCTGGTTGCACTTCGATTAGTGAATCTTCACCATGAGCCCTCATGGTGAATTGACCCTTTTTCTTTCTTATGTTCTTTATCATCCTCCTCTTCATTTAAATGGTTAGATGAAAATCTACAATGAGCTTTGTCTTCCATCAGTTTTTCTCAAAGCTCTTTCCTATATAGAAGTTCATATTCATTGCACATTATCTTATGATCTATGTAGAATGCACAATCATTCTCCAATCCAATGTTTATTAAGGCCTCTTTATGATCATGTGTTGTAGCCTCATCCTCTCCCTTAGAGAACCATTCATGAGCATCACACCACCTCCCTTGCTGATGAGTGGCGAGGTACCCCTACACTCAACAATATGAATATGAGCATAGCACACGCGATCTGGTCAAACTTCATAGACTAAGTGCCTACACACCTCATGGAAAACTTAAGGTTAATCATTCATTGTCTTCCCAGACTTACTTGTAGTTGTCATAGTTGTATGATTAAGTAAGTCTGAGTTATGTGATTTTTATAGTTTTTTCTATTTTATCTCCTATGCTAACAAGGTGAAGGGTGGAGAGACTAACTGACTAACTTTAACTAACTAACGAAGCCTGAATTAAGCTAGCATCAGCATCCATTCTCACTTACCATTCACACCCTAAACCAATGCAACCTTGGTTACCAAACGCTAGTCATTACTAGGATCACCAAGCCTAACGCACGTGCTCGAAGTGGTCGTACTAAGGCACTTAACTAGGAGAGAAGGGTTGAGAGAGATTTAATTAACTACTAAAGAATTTAAATAATGAATAATAAATAATAGTAAATAAAATCCTAATTAGCCTATTCCATGCACTACAAGGTTTATCCAAGAAGTTCGTCTTTATTTCCGTACACAAACTTGTGTTCAGGTACAATATTTGCTCGAATAAAGATCCGTTTACTTTGAAGTTCCTACTGCAGGCACATGGAAATTAATCTATCTCTAGAGAAGTAAAACTACCAAATTTTTGCTACAGTCTAAGCCTAGGATGAGAAACAAGGGAGAGCCTCCTCTTATTTATAGATTTGGCAGCGCACCACGATATCGCGTACGTGATATCGCGTGGGATGCGATATCATGGCCCATGCAATATCACGTCCCATCATACCCCCATGACTAAATGAAAACTTGTCCTCGAGTTCCATACAATAATATTTGGAAGGTATGGAATTATTGACTCAAATGGAACTAATGGGATGACATGTGAACGGATCATCATTACAAGACAAGATAAAACTGGTCTTCATGACAACAAGAGTAAACATCTTATTACATTAACATCAAGCCTCATTTGGCAGCTGAGAAAGAGAAAGAGAGAGAGAAAAGAAGTTTGCTGCTGCCAATGCCAAGATTGTACCTTTCGTTGTCCATTTGTAAGTGCATCATCGATCTCGTTCCTTGCATAGCTACTTCAACACCGATCCATTCCAAGTGTTCCCTCTAGATCCAATCCATTGTTGCATGATTGCCATCTGCACATACAACACAGTCTTATATTAGCAAGGGTAATTGAATCATCATGTAATTGATACCTTGCTTCGGTAAAAGGTCCATTGGCTGAGTTGTGGTATGGTTGATTGCGAATCTAGAGATATAATAGTGATGACTACCAAAGGTGTAGGGGCTAGGAGAAAATCAAAAAAAAATGGGTCCTATACCACCATGACTAATCGTTAACCTCTAGTAGCGAGAGAATGGAAAAAGAAAAGGAATAAGAAAGAGGAAGTAAAAGAGACAACTAGGACATCGATGAAATGGATGTCAAGATGGAAATGAACAAAAAATAAAATGGACTACAAAAATGTTAGGGGAAAGAGATTAACTGGTGCACCAAATAGGAATGTCAGTGGGTCCTCCCCAAAGTAGGCTCATGCCCTTAATGCCTTGACAAACCCACATTCAAAGAGTCCATAGGTGCTAGGAATGTCATTTGGAACAAGAGTTAAAGTCTTAACTATAAGAATTTACCAAAAAAGAAAATGATATGTCAACCAAAATATACACTAATGATACAACTGGCAATGAGATGAATAATGGAGGAAGAATGATGGAAAGGAGAGAATGGAATGAAGTCTCAACAATAAGGTGGTGTACAGCCCCTTGTGGAGTTAATGATTAATGTGACTTGGCAAATCTCATTCCAACTCCAACCTCAAACCAACCACATCCAGTGACTTCGCATCAATGCATTCAACCAATCCATCCACTTGAATAACAAGAATGCCTCCCCCAAGAGCCACCACCATTCCGACGAAACAAATGAGGAGAGAATGGGAAGCGAGAAGGGCCTTAGTTAGAGGGAACATTTTTATTTTGAGTTCCATAACTAGTGTTTGTAGCCCAAGGGATTATTTTTTCTAAGGGGTGTGCTTTGAATTCTCACTTTTCTTTTCTTTTCTTTTTCCTTTTTTTTTTAATGCGTGAGAACCACACCATGCAAAGACTTTGTTATTTTTATTGACTCAACTTCCCGATAATTGGGTAATGTCGAACAATAAGAAAACTCAAGAAGAGAACATCCAAGCACCCAAGAGAATGGCCAACATAAATGCATTAAGTTCCCTTAAAGTCACACCCTTTTCAAGGCTTGAGTCCTTCCTTAGTTTGAGAAATACCCAGTCACCGATTCGTTATAATTCTTATTTAGAAAGGGACTATACATTTCCAAGCCAAGAGAGACCATAGAATGTTGTGGATGTATGGGTGAAGTGGACTCATTGTCTATCATAACAAAAGAAACATACCTTAGTATCAACATCATAACTTAAAGGTAAAAAACAAACATTAGCAATCAATAGGGAAATAGTTCATACCATCATGAAGAACACTTATTGGATGAAAAACTTATAGGATGGATAAAACATGCACGCATGCACAAAAAGAAATGAAAAAGTATGAACGATGTTGTAAAACAAAAAATAAGAAAAGTTGAAGAAATTTGTAAAACAAAAATGTGTAAAACAAAAATATGTAAAACAAAAATGTGTGAGATAAAAATGTGTAAAACAAAAATGTGTAAAACAAAAACTAAACAAAACTGAGGGCCCCTAATGATCAGCATAGGTGGCCATCTCCCCCATGACTAAATGGAAAGGGAGAGATCTGAAATAATGAGAGCCTGTTTGAATTTTTCAAAAGTTTCTAACTTCTCCCAATTGATGTTCTTAGATTAAGGGATGGAAGTTGGCGACGCTCATACTCCAACATATCTATGCCTTCGTTGTTGACATGAGTTGTTCCCCCAATTTGTTCCATGCATATTGGTTTGCTCTTTCGACTAGCTGTTAACCATGGGGTGTCCACTACTTGTATGGTTGCTACATACAGGCACCTTTGTATTTGTGTTGCTAGGGCACACTGATTACATGGAAGAGATGTTGAGCATTCCTCCATGTCATCACCCTCTAAGTCACTGTATGTGATGCACGGAACTTTCTTCTTCTCGATCTTTCCATAAATATTTACCTTAGATATCTCCAAGTAAAGATCACGGATCCCTAGGTATGCATCTATTGTACTCATCCATGGCCTTCCCATTATAATTCGTAAGCCCCCATTGTTACTATTAACTTCTATCACCAGGAAATCAGCTGGGTATGACCAACCATACATAGTGGTAACTATGTCCTCCACCAATCCTAAAGGAATGGTGATGGACTAGTAAGCTAGCTCAAGTTGGATATTGTTCTTCTTAAGTTGGGGTAGGTTCCAGGCTTAATACATTTCTCATGAGATTAAGTTGACTCCTAATGAGTCAAGAAGAGCCTCATGTGGTTCATTCCTAGCGACTTGTAGATAAATTAAGGGGCTTCTAGGATCAGAGAGTTTCTTAGGAAGGTGGCCTACCTTGATCTAATCAGTAACGGTATGCATTAACATAACCATATGTGTGAAGCTCTGTTATCGGACTGAAGGGAGCCCCGAAGTCTTGGATGGTGGAGGAGTGTGCATAGACTCAACCACTTGTTGCTGTGAGAGCTTGTCTGGGATTTTGGTTCTAAAGAAATGTCTTTTCTTCTTGCAGTTGTTATAACTAGCAGCAGGTTGAATGTTTACAGCTCTCGTAGCATTACGTTGTTGTGTTTGAGTGGGGAGTTGCCCTTGCATTGTTGGAGCGGGTGGTAGTGGAACTATCGGCGGAAGAGTGGTGGATGGATTCTAAAAATGGTAGGTATATGGGGTGTCTCCCAGAGGAGAAGGAGTCCTTCTAAAGTAATCCCAAACTTGGTAGTGACGTTGGGGAGTTGTGTGACCCATAGAGTCCCTTGGAGAAACCGACTGCTGTACGTAATAGCTATAAGGATCAAGTTGCTGGTAAGGGTATTGTTGTCTAGGCGGTGGCATCCCCCATGATTGTGGATGTTTCCACTGCTGATGTTGTCCAATGGGTTGTGGTGGAGTTCCACTTAGATAGTACGTTAATGGTTGGTGGAACTACCTTGGGTTACCTTGGGAATAAGGTAACCTTTAGGGTGTTTTCCGTCTGTTAAGTCTCAGGTTGAGTGCATACACCCCAGACTCTTGTAGATGTGAGATGATTGGACAACATCCCTTAGGATGGTCATATTGGCAGATCTCACATCCACCGTCATTGTCTATGTCTAAATCCACAATCTCATCGGAGATAGTTATTTTTCCCTTACCCTTGTTATGTGCAGGGCCTGAATCTCTCTGCTTTTTCTTGTCTTTGTTACTACTTCGTTCCTCCTTACACTCCTCTATGATTTTCAGGACAGTTTCAAGGCTAGAGTCTAAGGAATCCCATAATTGATCCACCTTAGCCGATACTTCTGTTGTTAGCTTTTGAATTGACAAGGTTTTTCTGTTCACCAACCCTTCAAGTGGTGACTCATCCTCCTCATCACAAAATTTCACTCCCTTCTTTCAAAGGAAAGGATCACGATTGTATTCTTCCACACTCTCTCTTTTTCATAGCTCCCCTTCTTCTTTGGCTACTTGCTCCAACAAGCAATGAATTTCATGGGATCTAAGTTCTAATAGTCTCCCTTGGGCATAAGTCCCAAGGATTCCCCTAGTTTCATACCTTAGCCCATCTATGAGATGGTGAAGTTGATCCCATTGTGCATAACCATGGCCCGGGCAATCATGTAACAATGCATAGTATCAGTCCATGGTAGCATCCAAGGGTTCATGATTACCCTGCTTCCATCCTTGGATCTGTTTACGCAAATTAGACACTCTGGAGTATGTTTGGTATTTATCATTGAACAATTCTAACATCGTACTCCACCTCCTGATGGTTTCTGGTTCTAAGGACCGGTACCAACTGTCTGCTTCCTTTATGAGTGTCCTAGGAAACAACTTTAGTTTCTGCCACTCATTCTCTATAATTTGCAAGGCGCAGGCATCATGGAATGCCTGTAAATGATTTTGCGGATTAGCGTTTTATCCCCCTTCAAAGCATGGGATATTATTCATATCTAATCGTTTGATCCAGCTATCTTTTTGATGCCTTTTCGGTATCCTAACTGCCTCCATTATATCGAGCATACTTTGGGTTGCAAGTAGGGGCTCATCATGATCATCTCTTTCATGATGCCTATGATGTCTATGTTGTTCCCTACTTTCCCTTCATTCATGCCCTTGTCCTCGCTCTCGACTCTCTCGTCGAGGTCTCTTATTTTGTCTACCTCTATCCTCACCATTATGCTCTTGATGGCTGCACCCAGATGTGTAAGGAGAGTGTGAGTGATGTGATGAAGGGGAAGAAGAAAAAGAACCATTACCATGACGATGCTTCTTGTCTTCTCTTCAGATGCTACGGCCCTGATCGTGATGATGATCTAAGTGCCCGTCCTTGTCATGTGTTGTTGTTCCCTTAGTGAACAGTTGGCATTCACAAGGATCAGAACCAAGGTTGTGTATCATGGAGCATAAGTTCTGATACCCCACCTCCTCACCATCATTAGCAGGAGGAACATCATCTGATGGAGAACCCATTATAAGTGGTTCACCATCTCCGATTTCACTTAGGATGTGCGGGACCACTTTGCCCTTCAACAATGTATGATGGCTCTCCTGTCGTGAGTCCCTTAAACATTGTGCTGATGTGGGATGGTAATCCCTTGTGTCGAAATCACCTACAACGTATTCAGCATAGAGCTGTGTCATGCCAATCTGAGCCAAAGCACAGAGAAGCATGTTTGGAACTGACCAATCTGGGGGTAACACTATGTTACCTTGCAAATCTCTCCATCGCAACTGTTCATCTTGATGGAGGATAAAGGTAAAATCTAGAATATACTCATCAGGATGAGTATAGACTATCTAATGTTGTTGAGGAACTGGCGGATTTTGGTTATGTGTTTGATGTTGCCGACTATTTCTAGTATAGTCCCTAGGTGGTGAATTGCTCTTGTTAGAAGAAGACATTGTTATTTAATTTGGTGTGCTATTTAACCATTATATAAATTTTTGTTTAATTAATCCTAAGGTTCATTTAAGCTCCCAACGATGTGGATAGTTTCCTATGTTCTAATTAGCGCACAAACACTTAGTCCCTGGCAACGGAGCCTATGATGAGTGGTGAGGTACCCCTACACTCAACCATACGAATATGAGCGTTTTCACGCACGATCCAGTCAAACTCCACAGATGGATTAGTTGTGGCACCTAGATCGTTAACCTTAGGTCACAGTTCATTGTCTTCCCACCTAGACTAGTATTATCTTTTTCACGTATAGTTTAGTCCAGAGTGAGGTGTATGATGTGTTTCCTAATCTAATGCTACTCCTGAAGGCAATAGAAAGAGAATAATATTAACTAATCTAGGAGAAAGGGTAAGAGAATCTAATCTAGCCTAAGTGCGATGAGCATCTGTTCCTTAATCATCCATATACATCTTGGACCTCATGCATGACTACCACTAGGATTACCAAGCGCATGGCCTAGGTATGCTACTGGGTACCAAGTAGTCGTACTTAAATGCTTGTGATTAAGTCATACTCATTCCACATTACTAAGAGATAAGGGTAAGAGAGATTAACTAAGAAAGCAGTAAATAACAATTAAATAAATAATTAATTAAACTAAGTGAATGTTGCAATGATGAAGTAATCTCAATCTTTATTTCCAGTCATGTGCGTGTCCAAGTACGTCACACTCGAATAAAGGATGCCATACAATTACAATCACCAGACTGCGAGCATACACTGGAAAATATTCTATCTCTGGAAGGGGAAAACTGCCAGAGCTTTGCTAAGGAACTAAACTAGATTCAAAATAAGGGAGAGTTGTCTCTTATTTATAGATATTGCGGCGAGCAGGACGCGATATCACGACCCATGAGATATTGCGGGTGCATTATCATGGGTGCGTTATCGTAGCTGTCAGCAATTTCATGACTCATCATACCCCCACGACTGAATGAAAACTCATCCTCAAGTTAAAGTGAGAACAAGCTACATTGATTACACAGTGGATAGGTATGGGATTATTAGATGAAAAAATGGGATGATGCCGCAGTGTGGGAAGAAAAAAAATACAGACACAACACATAGAAAATCCTATGATTACAAAATTGGTGAAACTCATGTAGTTCCTAGTGGTGGTGGCTCCTCCATAGGTAACTTTCCCTTTTCTTGTGCTCCAGGTCTTGGGATTTGATGGCGTTCAAGTATGGCCTAGAGTTTCTCCTCTTGTAAGGCCTTGAGTGCCTTGGCGTGTGTGTAAGTTTGCACTTATGCCATAGAGGCATCCCAGTCAGCCTTCTCCTTTTCTTCCGCCACCCTTTTATTTTCTGTCAACATTTTATTAAGTTGCTCGGTTCTGAAAGTGTCCAGCTGGTTCTAAGCAACCCTTGGCCCTGTATTCGAAAGGTTTAATATTTCAACAAAGAAATCAATAGTCACACCACAAATGTTAACCATGGTGCCTTCTTCTTTATTGTGCCAAAATTGGTACATTTCCCCTAAGTACCATGCACTGCTTTCAGAGAGGGTATCTCCTACTTTTTCCTGCTCGGACCGTATGGTAGGAGGATCCTCTTGATGAGCGCTGAATGCTAAATGATTGTTCCTCCTGTTCTGCATGTTGTCTGGTAGGATCTTTTCTTTCACCTCTCCTAGGTTGTTTGATCACACCTTGAGCAGGACCTTCTTGTTGTCTACATTTCGAGGCCATCTGCAATCACATGGGACCAATCATTAGTAAGGTTGTTACCAAAGTTAGGTTATCCCTTACTGCTTGCCTTGATAGATTTACTTTATTTCCATGTGATGTTAATTATTGGAAGAACATGTCCTTGAAAGATTATAATGTTGAGTCCTCTTTGCTTAGGTGGTTTCTAAATTTAATTTTCTGGTATAGCTAAGGGGATGAAATTGTTTTTGACACATTTTATTCTTAATTTTAGAACTAATTACCCTTAAAGATGTTCTTCGGGTGATGATGAATTTTAAAAAATTTATGCATTATTCGATGTGTGCCCCTCCCCCACGACTAAGCTGAACACTCTGAGTTCAAGTAGGTTCAAATGGAATGAAAATCAGAGTACCAACGAGCGAGTTATGGATATGAAAGCAAGGGACGCGCAATTGCGAGACGTAGAGAGGAATTGAAAAACTTCCCCTGCGTGAACTATTGCAAATGATGTTGATTAGCACAGGGGGGTCACATATATATTTTTTCATTAAAGTTAGGGCACTTAGAGAATGTACTAAATTTTTAATATTTCTTTGAAATTAAACAATGTAAAGTAAGGACATTTGGACGATTATTAAAGGGTTCCAGGGTAATTCAACTAGTTCTGAAGGCATGAAAATTATGATGGTGTGGAATTTATCAATAAGGACATTGGATGGTAGAGAAAAAGGCTATGTGATGGTAATAAGGGAAAGAAAATTGTTTGCAATATGCTAAGGGTAAGAAATGGTGTGTGTGAGCTATGTCATAAGTGGAGATTACACAAGTGGGTCCTCCCCAAAGCAGGTTCCGACCTATAATGCCCTTGTGTAACCACACTTAAAGTATCTGTGGGCACTAGAAGGGTTAAATGTAATCCGCACTAACTCCACAAAATACACACATGTAAATAGCACCAAGATGAGATGAAAATTCTATGCTATGCAGAACATGAGCTACAATTACACGAACAGTGAGATGAGACGAGTATAGAAAGGGATCATAGATATTGGGACCTAAGGTAATTGACCCAGGGCACAGTGAATCCTACGTGAAAAGCATGATTAACGTGTCATTAACCCGTCATTCCAAGATCAGGACCAAGTCTAGTTTTCTAATCAGTGACATTGCATTATTTCATCCCATGATGAGCAACTATGAGAGTACCATAACAATAAGGCATATGATCACTTGGCGTGTTATTCAAGGAAGGAGTGATTTTTGTTTTATGGCACTCTTTTTTTTTNGTTATTCAAGGGAGGAGTGATTTTTGTTTTATGGCACTCTTTTTTTTTCCTTTTTCTTTTTCTCTTTCTCTCTTTTTTTTTCTTTTTCACTTTACTGAATCCAGAGAAGCCGCCAACCATTAGGCATGGGTGCATGTCTTTCTAGTGGGACCCCCTAGAACAGCATTTTATTTTTGAGTGCCCTTTTGATTACTCTTACTCCCATTTTTCATTATATCTACAAGGATCTTAGTACAACTAGGTTGCATGATAACTCCCACAGATGTCACCAAAGAGAATCCGCAAGTCCCCTTGATATCACATCCAATATATTCCCTCTTGGTCCATCCTTCTTCATTTTGGGTACAATGAACACAAGATTAGTTTTAAGTTTTAGAAATATCAAAAATATCACTATACCCTCGAACAGAACCTCTTATTTGTAGAGTGGATGAGTGGGTGTAATGAGCTCACTGTTCCAAATAACTGATCACTCATGACTTAATAACATAGAACACACCTCAACCAATGATCCACATGAGTGTTTTATTCATAGATAATATTACTTACAAAAATGTAAAAAGACAAAAACGCAAAAGGATAAAAAGATAAAACAAAAAGTTGAAAAATAAACAATTGGAAAACAAAAATTAAAAAATCAAAGAAAAATAAAAAGTTGTTATTAATCCCACTTGTTATTAGAATGGGGGGTATCCCCCATAACTAAGCCGTTGTGGATGGCAAGGATTAATGAATGAAGAATGAGGATCCTTGCATGTTGAAAGTATTGGGGCCCAGTCATACTTATCCCCTCGTGGTTCACACACTTGATTATAGTAAGCATAGTGGGGCAATTTGTATGATGTAGTTTCCAGGTAACGAGTTGACCCACTATGATATTTGGGACCGTTAGATAGTATGCAAGGATTGGGTTGTTGCTCTCCATTCTTGTGTTCATTGGGCCGTATTGTTGTTGGAGTGTGAGTTGGTGGCCCTGATGAAGTTACATGAGGTGTTGGGTTCGAAGGTAAGGGTGCACCACAGCGTGGGGCTTGTGCTGAGTTGGAGGATGTAGTCGCCTCAGAATTGTGTTGTCCCTTCTTCCGACCATGTTTAAGAAGGGGCACTTTGGATGTTGAGGAGGTTTCTCACTGCTGTTAGTAGTATTAGCACAAGTAATGTTCATGGGTTGTTGCTGTGGTGCAGGCACCTTAGGAACAGTTGGTGGCACTATGGAGGAGGGAAAGGATGAGAATGTTGAAAGTTAGGAGGACTATAAGGTGCATAAGGTGGTGGTTGTGTTGGAGGCATGGGTTGATAGTATTGAGGAGAATGGTATTGTGGTGAGATAAAGTGTGTTGGCCCAGTTGGAGAAATAGGATGTTGAACTTGATAAGTGTTTCGATTTGGACAATATGAAGGGTGCCTCCAGTTTAGTGGTGGTCTCCCCCATGACTAGGATTGTTACCACTATGATTGAACATAGTATCTCTGTACGAACTCTGGATATAGCGTGTTTCCCCAATGCTCATGTAAATGTAACAATATTGGGCATTAGCCCTTGGGGTGATCGTATAGGCATATGTTGCATTCATATGTATGATTAGCAGTTGAGCACTTATTTTCCTTATCCCTTCTTTCCGATTGTCTACTGTTTTGTCCTACTTCTTGGGCTGTCGAAACTCTATCTCCAATGGTGTTGATAAATTTTCCACACTTTTGATACATCCATTCTAACATCTTATTGATCTTTGCCTCAGCTTCTTCTAACGATTGTTGTATTGGCAAAGATGATGTTTCCACCTTGAGATTTGTTGATTTCTCCGTTTTATGATCATGGACCTTTGTTAAATTGAGATTTTGGTCCCATTGGTGTTTTTCAACACTCTCCCATCTAGCCATTTCTCCTTCTTCTTTTACTACCCACTTAATAAGCTCTTGGATTTGATGGGCTCGTAGTTCGTATAGTTGACCTTGGGTGTACATTCTTGGGGTCTCTTTTGTTTCATTACATAGCCCATCAATGATATGGTACATTAGCCTTTCCTCAGAAAAACCATTGCCTGGACAGTTGTTTAACAGCGCATAATATCTTTCTAAGGCCATGTCCAAGGGTTCATGTTATGCTTGTTTCCATCTTTGGATTTGTTTACTCAAGGCTGACATTCTTGCGTAGGTGTTGGCGACCGTTTGGGACGCGACCGCCAATAAGTGTCCTCGAACAAGATTTAGGTGCCTACTGGTCTCTGGCAACACTAAGGCCCAGATACCTCCAAATAAACTCAGTAGTTAATGTGAGTATGTGCGTATGCTATTGCGGCATATGGTTGTGAAAAATGAAACAATTGTGTTATGTGTAAACTATAGATGACTTGTCTTAAAGAGATTCAACCAACTTTGCCAAGTACTGTGAGTTGTTGGGAGTTCCTATTTTGCTCAATTGCCTAGTCAACATGGTTCTTATAATACCTACTTATAACAAATAAAATTTTACAAAAACATTTGAGCACAACTCCATGAATCTACTCCTAATTTTCCCCAAAGAAAGAGATAGTTCCACAAGAAAACTAGAAATAGAGCAAGATTCGATGGAAATAGACAGAAAAGAAAGCAGATTTGCGTGGACCTCAAATATTTAAACAAGGTAAAATGACACGAGTAAACACTTCGCAATAAAGCTATCCCAAATTCAATATCTATGAATTGTTCAAGCTTCTAAGGCTCAAATAAGCAATTTCTTCAAGACAATCCTACTATGCTACCAAAAAATTACTACGTAAACGACCACGTACGAGACTCCATTTTGGCTAAATAATGGATGTCAACAATTGCAATCAACAGAACCTTCAAAAGACTTGACAATTTCTGATTGAAATAATATGGAAATTCACTTTAAAGATAAAAAGAAGCTATTCTGGTCCCATCAAAATACCAAAGATTTTCTAAACCCTCTTGACTACTGAATTGTTCAATGGCATGACTACAAGCAGAGGCTCTCTTACAACAATTCCAATAGCAGTTCCTATACGTTGCACAATAAAAATTTACTACTAAAATGCTCTTAAGGCTTTTAAACACAAGCGCTTCTATGGAAAAATTTTAATAGAAATTTCTATAGGGCAACAAGAACGATAAGAGCAATCTAAAAATCCCAAAATTACTTGCCAAGGATGATACTATCTAAACCACTAGCTAAGCAATTTATTCAAAACAAAAATAAAACATAACTCACAGGACTATAACAAAGAGGCTGAAATCTTTTCTTTAGCAAGCCATCTTACAAGCAATCTTCTTTACAAATCTTCTTTACAAATGCCCTTCTCAAGACCCAAAATGTGTCTTCAAGTGAGAGCCCAAGTGCTAACTAGTAGCCTTCCAAAGTGTGATATATCAAGTGTCTTCTTCCAAAAGTCCCCCCCCCCCCCGACTCCTGAAGCCTTTTTTTAGGGTTCAAAGGTATTTACATATTCAAAAATATCTTACCTAACTTCTCTCCCAAGTAACTTGGCCAACAAGTTAAAATATTACTTACCCAACAAGTTAGGTAAGTTACAAAAAATCTTGGGTAGTTGTAACCACCAAAGAGATAAAAAAGCTGCAACTAGCAAGTGTCCTTTGTAGTGGTTACAAACATCATGGGATTAAGGCTAGGAAGTTACAACTTTCACAAAAAGTTACCACTATAGAAAATAAAAGCTATGGTGGCCAAGTGTTTATCCAATAAATTCCCTATAACCTTTCCATATAGATTATTATTAAAACTTAAATTGTGACTTTATGACCGTATTAATATTTTTTTATGTTATAACTTTGGGCATGGCATCAATTAATAAAACCTTTTTCTTTTTAAAATAAAATCAGGGTCAATACAAGGATGACGATTTGATATTGTGCTGTGTGCTTATTCTCCCTCTTTTACCTCTAACAACCAAACGTTCCCGAATCCTTCACTGCTACAGTCTTGCAGGTATGCTTCTAGCCACCATGATTGCTATTGATATTGGGACTGGCTAATTTTTCTTACTTGATTTTCTCAAGTCGTTTCAATTCTGTCTTTTCTATACATGGTGCTATTTTTGGAGGCCCCCTCTTCTGATCATCGCAACCGCATGTTGTACTGGTGCCGTTGCCGCCCTCTTCGCCATCTGGGGCTCCAACGATCACTATTGGCAATGGCAGGCTCAAGAGGATTCAAGGTCTGCTTTGTTTTTGAAAATAATCCCTGTTTTTCACAAACCCTAGCAACTAAAATTAAAAGAAAATTTGATGTCGATGAAGTAATTTCGGCATGGTAGCCGTGCTGAAGAATGTAGTCTGGCAAGGCCGTCTAGATTGTAGGATGCTGTCGCCCTCTTCGCCGTCGCCTTCAATCGTGGCCAGTAAAATGCAACTGAAAACTGCAGACCTTCTAGCGGTGCACATGCCCTAGCGCATCGTGCCCATGCCATGGTGAAAGCATCGCCATTGTTGTCCATGAGCACAATGTTGTTGATGGAGGCCCGTAAATTTGCTACACACCTGTACTGTCTAGGTTCTATTTGTGTTGCCAACAACTACGTGAGCGAGGATTTTGGCATTTTTCCTTGGATGCAAAAAGCGTGGATGAACCCCAACGATTACACCATCACAACCATTCTCAACGGTTATGCCAAAACCAGGAGCCTGCAAAAGGACGTAGAACTACATTCCGAGGCCATCAGAAGAAAGAAAGTTGAGTGTCCTTTAAGCTTCAAGAAGTAGAGAACAGGGTTTCTCTTGCATTCTTACAAGCTCTGCCTAAAATATTTCCACTGAAATCCATTCGAGCACCGGCAGCAGGTTTTTGCTAATATCTGGAATATCCAAAAGCTAGGTTTTGTAGGATCTGAGGTCTCTTTTGATTTTAAGAATGGATGACCGTTCAACTATCTAATTGAAATGGAGGATTCTTCTTGGCTTCCCACTATTACAACATTGATCTTCCGATAACGAATTTCCCTGGATCTTGGCTTCATCATCAGTTGCACCTTTCTCCATCCCCTTGACTCTCAGCCTTGCTAATTCTGAGTCTTGTAGTACCTATTGTTCTACCACCCAACCTATTTCCAACTCCAACCAATATTTTCATTTGATCAAGCTCCTGTTGTGCTTTTTCCTTTTCATACTATGTGGAATCAAGCTGCTTCTTTAGCTCTGGGAGTTCCTTTTGTATCCTTTGAAGCTCTGCCTCAACAAATTGACGTTTCTCCATATTCAAAACTTTTGCTGTTTTCAATTAACTATTCTTCCAAACCTTATCACTGCCTATTTGAGAGACACAAAAGCTGCTACGGTATCTATTTCACCTCTGTTTAAAATCACAGTATCCTTTTTTTAACCTTTTTGGACTATTGTGTGTAGCAGCTAATTTAACATGATTGTTCCTAGTATTCTTTGTTTTCCCCACCAATACGTCATTTTGGGTCACCCCTGCTTTTGACATGCTGAGTCCTAAATCAATTATGGAGTAAGCAATAATGGACACCCATGCCCTAAATAGTTTGGACAACATCATGATAGTGACAGTTTCTTATCCACTCAATCATGTGAAAGCAAATCATAATTATATTTGCATGCGTATGAATCTTATTTTCCATAGAGCAAATTTCTAACCTTCATGTTGATTCAAATTTTTCTTAGTAATGACCTTCATTGCTCCATTAAATGGCCTAAATGTGCCAAAAATTAGGAAGGTAGGACAACATTGAATGAGAGGTATTTCTACAAATCGATGCTAGTACTTCTAGCCTCATTTATAACCCCAAGCCACTCATCTTTTCGAGGATAGACCCAAGTTCAATTGTCACCCCTAGATCTCATACCAATGGTATGAAATAACACATTTACATTCTCCCACTCTTACAATAATGTTTACGATGAGTCTTACTATTCCATGAAATAGCCAAAATGTGCCAATAGTAGGTTTGACATTTTTCATTAAAGACTTCTACCATTGTTGACCAACGTTGTATTGAATTTGGTTTTAACGATCTATACCATACTTTTTCTTGGCCAATGAGTGTCATAGGGAAGAGCATAAGTTTTTTCCATCCGTTATCGATTGATGAGTGGCGAGGTACCCCTACACTCAACCATACGAAACGAGCGTAGCATGCACAATCCAATCGAACTCCGCAGACTAAATGCCTAACGCCGCAAGGAACACTTG
>MNCI01011534.1:711386-726234 GCA_015680685.1 Gnetum montanum | reverse complement strand
CCTGTAGATGATGTTGAGGATCAGCGTTGTATCCCCCTTCAAAACGTGGGATATTATTTATGTCCAAACGCTTGATCCTACTGTCCTTTAAATGCCTTGTGGGAATCCTAACTGCCTCTGTAATGTCTAGCATACTTCGGGTTGCGAGTAGGGGCTCGTCATGATCATCTCTTTCATGACGTCTGTGATGTCTCTGTAACGATGGAAAACGTCGGCAGCTGGAAAATACCGACCGAATCCCCGGTGTACACAGTTTTAGCCACGGATTCACATGAGGGCTATGCTGGAGAAACGAATCCACGGCGCCCTGAACGGTCTTGTCAATCAGACAGGGACTTACGGGTCAGTAAAACAATGCAACGTGCGTAAAAGAACGCGATTTGATTCGAGGCGTCATAAAGCGAGGAGAAAGCGATGTAAATGGATTGCGACAAAGATAATGCTAAACGCGATGAATGGAGGCTGGCATAAAAGAAGCACGTAGCTTCAAGATCTGCGCTCTGACTTAAAAGTGTATATTTTGTATGAAAAATTGCACTGGGGAATTCCCGATTACAAGATGTGAAACAAGCACAAATGAACAAGCGAAACGGTCTAAACAGAAGTCCGATCTACCTTGTGGGCTAAGCTGAAATGCAAGGCGGGCCAAGCTTTTGACGTCTACCGATCAATTGCTTCTGATTGATAGAGTCTTTTCAGCAGAACAATTACTCCTGTCACCGGTGCTCAAGAACTGTACTCTATTTCAACTGTAAGGTGATGATGCCAACAATTGCCAAAGCGCTGCTCTCTGTATTTCTGCTCCAAAGTGCTAAGTGCTCTGGTGCTCAGAAATATGCCTCTGCTTCTCTGATTTTGTCAACTTGAATTTTTGCCAACCTGAATTTTTGCCAACCTGAATTTTTGCCAACCTGAATTTTTGCCAACCCCTGTATCTTTGTCAACTGGGGTATTTATAGGCCGCGACACTTCGCGGAGAAGGCGCAACCTTGATGATGTGGGTTCCGGATATTACGGGCCCTGCTGGCATGATCTTTTAAGTCAGACTGTGACTACGCACAACACGCTTGTTTGCGTGTTGTGCGTGTGAAGAGTAGGCATATGCTGAGCGTACTTTAGGCTGCATTCAGGCAGTATTACGCTCATTCGCGTTGCGTTGCATGTATGAGCGTAATCTGGAGTAAAAGCCATAAGCTCTCTACGCGACTGTGCGTAATGAATGCGTAAATAATGCGTGGTTTACGCTCGCTACGCAGCTGCGCGTGATGAAGCGTAAACAATGTACAAATTACGCTCACTACGCAGCTGCGCGTAATGAAGCGTATAAGCAATGTACAACTTGACAACATACGCCATGGTACGCACTGCCGCGTAGCGAGCGTAAAGGCAAGTTATGCATGAACTGCAAGAAAAAATGCCAACCTGTTGTGCTTTTCTGAATTCTGCCTATGACTGTCTTGAAGCTTATTATGCTCATTACGCTGTCGTGCGTAATAGAGCGTAAACCCATCCTTTGAACCAATCTGATGCGCGTTTCTGCTGGAATTGCGAATCTTTGCCTGAGGCTGACTCGTAATTTTCACGGTGTTTCAGTCTCCATGGTGGTTCCCTACTTTCCCTACGTCCTTGCCCTTATCCTAACTCCTCTCGACCTTCTTGTCGAGGCATTTCATTTTCCCTTTTACTTTTACTCTCTTCGTTATGCTCACGATGGTTGTGCCCAAATGTGGAAGGAGAGTGTGAATGTTGAGATGAAGGGGAAGAAGAAGGGGATCCATCACCGTGGCGATGTTTCTGACCTTCTCTTCGGCTGCTTCAGCCCCGATCGTTGTAACGAACCAAGTGTCCGTCCTTAGTGTGAGTAGTTGTTCCTGCCGTGAACAGCTGGTGCTCACGGGGATCAGAGCCTGGAATATGTATCGTTGATCGAAGGCTCTGATGCTTTCCCTCTTCACCAGAGTGAGGAGGAGGAACATCATTTTCTAAGAAACCCATTGTGAGGGGTTCCTCATCTCCTATTTCACTAATGATGTGGGGAACCTTGCCCTTCAACAGTGAATGTTGGCTCTCCTGCCTTGCGTCCCGAATATGTTGGGCATTTGTGGGGTGATAATCCCTTATGTCATAATCATCCAAAACGTATTCTGCGAACAGCTCATGCATGCCAAGCCGTACCAAGGCACAGAAAAGCATGTTGGGAGCAGAGCGATATGGGGGTAACATGATGTTACCTCGCATGTCTCTCCACCACAGTTGCTCATCTTGCTGGAAGAACAAGGTAAAATCTGGCACATACTCATCGTTATGAGTATATGTGACTTTGGATTGTTGAGGACATGGTTGATTTCGGTTATGCGTATGATCCTGACTTTCTCTTGTATTGTCCTTAGGTGAGTTGATTGCATGAGAAGAAGCCATTTCTAATGGTGTGCTAATTTTCTCCGTTATTTATGTTCTGAATTAACTGATTAACCCTAAGGTTCGTTTTAGGCTAACAACGATGTGAGTGATATCCCTTATGATCAATTGGCGTAAAAAAAACTAAGTCCACAGCAACGGCACCAATTATGAGTGGCGAGGTACCCCTACACTCAACCATATGAATACGAGCGTGCACGCTCGATCCGGTTGAACTCCGTAGACTAAATGCCTTAACACCACAAGAAACACTTGGGGTTAATCGTTCGTTGTCTTCCCAGGCTTGCTTGTAAGTGTCACGGTGTATGGTTAAACAAGTCTGAGGTATGTGATTTTTTTGGTATTTTCAGGTTTATCGCCTAAGCTATGGGAGAAAGGGTTGAGAAACTAGCTAACTCTAACTAATGTCCTAAGTCTAAATTAACTTGCGTCAGCATCCGTTCCCACTTACCGGACACACCCTGAACTATGCAACTGTGGCTTACCAAACGCTAATCGTTACTGGGATCACCACACGTAACGCAAGTGCTCGAAGTGGTCGTACTGAGGCACCTATTTAGCCTAAGTGTGATAAGCAGCCGATTCCTTAGCTAGCCGTACATACCCGTGGGTGCTCGTAACTAAGTCGTACTTATCACACATTCTAGCCTAGCGATGAGCAGCCGATTCCTTGATTAGCCGTACACGTCCGTAGACGCTCGTAATCAAGTCGTACTTGTACGCACTAGGAGAGCAGTAAATAAACAACAATAAAACCACGTGCTGCAAGGCTTATCCAATCAAGTTCGTCTTGATTTCCGTATACAACTTGGGTTCAGGTTACAAGCTGCTCGAATAAAGAGCCGTTCACTCTAGGACTCCTACTACGGGCACATGGGAAAAATTCTAACTCTGGAGTGATCAACCTGCTAGAGCTTCGCTACTTCTATCCAGGATTTCGAAAATGAGGGGAGTGCCGCCTCTTATTTATAGATATGGCTGCGGACCGCGATATTACGTACGCGATATCGTAGGGAAAGACGCGATATCGCGGCGTAGTGCATGTCGCGTCTCATCACCAATACAGAGGCATACAGAACTCACATACATTTTTTAACAAAAGTCGATTTATTTAGCAATGTATTGCAAAGGAGGTTCAATTGCTGGATGCTTATGTTGTCTAAAAGGCAAAATAGAAGGCTTCTTATCTTTACGGTTGTTGCTACCTTGAACAAAACATTTGATATGTTGCTTTGCATCCAATGAAACTGATATCATTGACGGTTAGGGTAAGAAGAGATAATTGTCCTATGAAGGTCTCAATAGACTAAAATATTAAAATGAGATAAACATATGGATGCTGCCAACATGATTTTCAAGATACAAAAAGCTCTCCATTCAGCAACATTGGTATTACCAAAATTGTACATTTCCATGTGTGTCATTGTTGGGTTCAAGGTAAATATTACTTCTTAAAGGTTTCCTAGAAAAGCATCCATCACCAGGGCTTTGCAAATCATGACAACACTTATAAAACTGAAATTGAAAGAGGTATTGACATCTACAAGGGTAAAAAATAATTAAACCCACCATTAATAGAATGGTTGAATTCATCCAGGATACTTTCACCTCAATCCTAGTATGAAAACCCCCATTACCATCATAGGCAACACCTTGGTGGACTTGAACATGATCAGAGTAGGATAGTTAAGGTAAGTTAGGGATCCTTTTGTTAATACATTGGATCCCATGAGCACTGCTAAAAGCTTCACATAAGTCTTCCATGGATTCGCGATGTGCTTTAGTCAAAAGCCCTACATGCAAATTAGCACTTTGAACAAATGTGAAATATCGCCCATACCCAAATTGAAGTTGATTATAAACATATTCCTCCACACACGCCAAAAATAATCGAACTATTTGAAATAAATAGTAGCATAGAAAGAATAGGGAACCTAAAGCAAGGATGTGGTGCCTAAAACAAGAGGGAGTAGGCTTCTTGGGTACCATAATTTCGAAGATTGGCCACTTCACCTAGCGAGATAACAGTAGGCTTAGTGTATCGTGGCAGAAGCATGAATACAAATACATACATATTATCCAGCAAAGAAAAGGTATGCAATTTCAAAACCTAAACCCACAACAGGGATGCTACCCAGGGAAGAAAAAGAAGCCTGGTCAAAACAATTTCAATATTGGCCATGATTCCAGGCCCCGACCTGTTAGGAACCGTAGTTAGAGGGCCTCTGAGAACGAGCTGCAGCAAAACCGTCCACCGCCCACTCCTGCGCACCTATGGCTGCCCTGTGCTTGCCACTCTGCCATGTTGCCAGACTCATCGCCGCACCCACCGTCTCTGCGTAGTGGCCCTAACCCTTGGGGCCAGCAGCCACTGTGGCCGGCTGCAGCATCAAGCGGTAGCGCTGCAAACGCGACATGGCCAAACGGCCACTCTAGCACAGCCTGCCGTTTATCACCTACCATCCCACAACGCCGCGCACCCTGCACCACTCTTGCTGCCACCTCTATTGCTGCCTATTTGCTGTTCAAACCCTCACTAGCCCACAGTGGCCAACGTGGTCACCGAAAATGGCAGCCACGCTGGCCAGCATCATCGCTAAAAATGGCAAAACATGCTGAAGCCACTCTCTTCACCATGGTCGGCGAAAATGGCAACCACGTTGGAGCCACGCTTTTCAACATGGTTGCCTGAAATGACAACCACACTAGAGCCTCACTCTCCAGCGTGGTCGCTGAAAATGACAAACATGCTCATCTACGCTTGCCAACATGGTTGCCAGCATAGTTTTTTATTTGTCACACAAAAATGGCAGCCATGCTAACCAGCATGATTGCCGAAAATGGCAACCATGCTAAAGCCACGCTCTGGTCGCGGAAAATGGCAATCACGTTGAAAGCCAGGCTTTCCATAGTTGCCTGAAATGACAGCCACACTAGAGTCTCACTCTCCAATGTGGTCACCAAAAATGACAACCATGTTGGAGAACATGGCTCCAACGTGGTCACTGAAAATGACAACCATGCTTATCTATGCTGGCCAACCATGTTGCCAGCATAGTTCTTTGTTTGTCACCGCAGCCACGCTGACCAGCATGATCGCTGAAAATAGCAATCATGCTGAAGCCACGCCTCCGAGAATGGCAACCACATTGAAGCCACATTTTCCAACATGGTTGCCTGAAATGACAATAGAGCCTCACTCTCCAGCGTGGTCGCTGAAAATGACAACCATGTTGAGAGCATGGCTCCAACATGGTCACTAAAAACAGCAATCACGCTCATCTACGTTGGCCAGCAGCATGATTGCTGAAAATGGCAACCATGCTACGCTCTTCACCGTGGTCGCCGAAAATGGCAACCACTTTCGAGCTACGCTTTCCATGGTCGCCTGAAATGACAACCACACTAGAGCCTCACTCTCCAGCGTGGTCGCCCAAAAATGACAAAGAGCATGGCTCCAGCGTGGTCACTGAAAATAACGTTCCGCCCCCCCTGCGTAGGGCCCTACTATGTACTACTGCATCGTGCCCTGCACCTGCGATTGCACTGTTATTGGCCACAAAACCCTCACGGATGCCACGTCAGCCCCTTTGCGTGCCTCCACTACCATGCCTCACCTGTCTGTCGTTGAGTCACAGCTGTTTGCTCTGCCATCACGCACCCACACCCGTGTCCACTGCACAACCCACATAACAGTCACTTACCCTCTGCGCCCTGCCTCACCGAAGGGCAATGAAAAACATTAAAAAGTAATAACTAAAAAAATAAATAAAATAAAAAGAAAAGTTAAATCATAAAAAGATTAAATTATATTATATATATATTTTTAAATGTGTACTATTTCACGTTGTTTCACCTAGTTTGCAATGTTTTATTCCATTTTGCCAATTATTTTAACTTAAATTTTATTTCAATATTATTTTATTCCACCTTGTTTTATTAAGCTTTGCCTTGCTTTGACCCTACCCATTGAAATAAGCCTCCTTATCATGGCCTTCCAAGGCCTTAAACTATCACCGTTGCCCGCCAAGGCCTAAAACTTGCAAAATATAACCTTATTTGATTGCATTCTTCCATTACTTGGCTTTTCTCATACCTTGGTTGACTTGATTTGATATTAATTGATATCATTTGACATTAGCATAGCCTTATTTGACCATTAGTTGACACCATTTTATATGGTTTTGACCATTATTTGGCCTTTGTTTGAACCTATCCTACATCATTTGGCCCTTACATTACACCCTATTTACCCTAACCCACCTATTATAATGTTTGTGAAACATGTTTGAACCTCATTTTGCCTTTGAGTTAATGTGTTCTAGCTCATATAAGCATTATTATTAATGTATTTTTACATTGTTTAACAATTTTATTACATAGATGCCACTTGATGTGCTTATGTTGTCATGCAAGATGAAGCTAGGAGAATGAGGAAGCAAACTCGACTAGCCTTAAAGCCTAAATAAACTCCTCTCATGATGTTGTTAGGCCAAATTGACCTTACATACCCAAACCTTAAGCCTAAAACCATTCTACTATGCAACCATAACACCTTGAAGTAGCCCAATGACCACTAACCTTGAAGCTAAAAACATCACAGAGGGTCCCTTAGTCAAAGTTCCTGTCTAAAGCCATAATGGTGAGGAGAAAACACATGAAACCAAGTTCCTCACTAGAACTTAATCCTAGTCATGACATCATCAAACTCTTGTTATGCAACATTAAAGCCATCACATAGTCCTAATTACATCTAACACTCACATGTTTGATTGTAGGGTTGCTTATCATTGTTGACAGGTTACATTGAATGATCGATGTTGATGACTTTGATGATCTACAATAAGTGAGCTTACATGCTCTATCTTGCTTTCTTTGCTTGGCACAATGAATGAATTGTAGAACTATGTAAATTTGGTGGACATCACACAAATTTCCCTATGTTGTAACAATGGTAACCTATTGTGGCCTGGTTTGCTAGTTGTCTCATGTAGCCCTATACATCATATTGTAACAACATGCTTTCCTTGTTCTCTTGGAGTTGCGCTTGTAGGATAAAGCTTAGAGTCATTGCGAAGGCACAACTCATTATGGAAACAAGTCACAATGTAACCTCAATGTGCAAGATTCGGTGAGCTTATCCTACCATACCAAGAGTGCTTATTTCACCCCATTTCTATTACCATTCCCTTAAGCCTAACCTCATAGCTTGATAATGATCTTCCTCACCCTTAAATAGCAATGTTGACCTATGTTCAACATCCAAGCATTGTGACCATATGACATCTCCTTTGTCATGCTCCACCCACAAGTTTGGTTAATGAGAAAACCAT
The DNA here is from genome assembly GCA_015680685.1 of Gnetum montanum. Classification (NCBI taxonomy): domain Eukaryota; kingdom Viridiplantae; phylum Streptophyta; class Gnetopsida; order Gnetales; family Gnetaceae; genus Gnetum; species Gnetum montanum. Next base: position 718,483 of record MNCI01011534.1, on the reverse strand, counting down.
TAAGCCCATCAAGTGTAATACATCTCATTCAATGGGAAACCCGTTAAGTTTGCTAGGTGTAACACACTCATTCAGCAAGAAAATCATGTCAAAACTAGCCTTGGTAAAGAAACCTAATGAAGGTTTCACCCCACAAAATAAAGCAATGGAAAGCAAATTGCCAAGAAGCTGAAATGACCCATGAAGACCAAAAGTTCAAGTTAATGGCTTCAAACATGCAAAGGGAGAAGCTCAATGGCCTATGAAACATTGGAGCGAGATGTTAGGTCCTTAAACACATTTGCTAAGTGGCCAACATTTCAAAAATACAAAGTGTTGAAACCACTAATTGATCAACATGTTGGCGCCATAGCCATGATGTCAACTATGAAATGCATTGTTAACTTTCATAACCATTTCCCCATGACGTTATTACCATTATCACATTATAGCCTTATCCCATCATCACAAGCACACTTTGCCATGATTCGACACGAATGAATCAAGCGTGAAGAGGGAATGTCAGTGATGGACCTATGGTGGTGTTTTGCATTCTTTATTGATGCCTCTCAGGTTAATCCTCCATAAACCAACAAAGAGGGGTCAACTAAACACCACCAAAATTTCATGTTGTAACCTTTGTAACCCTTACCCCATTAGACTTGAGGCTAACATTTCATTAAAAAATGTGAAGATTGTAACCCATGAGGTGTAATCTCACATACATTATACTTTTGAGGCTAAAAATTGTCTCATAAGTGGTGAAAGCCTCATCCCCTAAGTGAAAAAAGCTATGTAATGCCTATATTTTGGCTTGGGGGGTTAAAAATACCTTTTGATATGCCAAATTAGGCATTTTGATAGGTTTTATGGGGGGTATAACATTTTCGATGCTGGATATACCTGTTGGAGGGTATGACACACCTACACCTAATGTTTGGGGGTGTATCATCACCCATGCCCAGTGTTGGGGGTATAACTCCTAACCCCTAGTGTTACCATTGCATCCCCTAGTGTTGCACCATTTCCCCTAACATTGTTCTAACATAGCCCAAGATTCTAGCATTGCAACAACTCCAACATTGATCCTATACTTCAGCGTTATTGTTGGAAGGCCCAACATGGGTGAAATTCCTATTTACTATTTTCAATAAATAGAGTGGTTTTGATGCCATGGGGCTATCAAAACTTACCATACATAGTAACTTAGCTAGATTTGTACACCTACAACCACTTGCATGTAACTAGAATTTTGGTAGCAATCAAGTAGAATTGAAGCCAAATTTGTGGCCTAAAACCTATAAAAACAAGCCCTAATACCATGTAAAGGTTCCATGAATTTTGCAATTCCACACTTTTGCATCCAAAAGCTCTTGTAATCTAGCAAACGTGAAGCTTCTCGAATCACCCCAGTGTGGAACCCCTATGGCCATTGTTACCCCTTTTTGAGATTGTGAAATTTTGGTATCAATGCTGAGCACCTGGGCACCAAGACTCCTAGCATTCCTTACTTTTGTGATCTAAATCCCTTACACATCTCACCCCTCAGCATCATCAATATTGCAGATTTGGTGCAAAGAGTAGCAAAGGTTCAAAAGCATTGGGAGTTGCAGAACCTTAGGATCATGAAGCTAATTGTAGCAGTTTCATTGGACTCTAAGACCCCACTAAAGTGAATCCCCTTGTTACTCCAGGCCATCTTGTACACATTTCTTGAACTTCCTTCAGTTTTGTTAAAATAAGGTTTATAGTTCTATTTGTGTGTAAGCTTTATATATTTGTTTTATCTCGGCATATTTATTTTCAAATATGCATTTGACATTTTCTTTCTTGTTATCTCATTTGACCCTCCTTAAGTTCCTAGGTGATTTACTAAATTGTCCAGGGTACCTCAGATCCTATTTTTTTCACGGAGGTCATTGGGTTCGGGGCTAAAAGCTATTTCACTGAAATTTTCAGTTTTCTAGCAATCGAGATATTCAATCGTTACAGGATAATAAGGCTAATGAAAAACATTTATTTGACTAATTCCCAAATGAGCTTCTCTTTGATAAGACAATTGAAGTTAAAGCATTGAGGGTTACAAATTAGCACAATGAAGTCATCTCCTATCTACTTGCATAGGAGACCCCTATGGAATGAGACTATAGGAGAAAATAGTAGTTCCTCCATTAGGTCAAACACTACCTTAAGATAGAGGGTAATCTCTATAAAATCTATGTAGATGGCCTGGTATGAGGGTGCGTACTTGATAAAGATAAACTAAGAGGACTCTTGTGGCAGCCACTATATAAAAAGAAGAATGACCATAAAAATCCTAATGGAAAAATATTTCTAGCCTATGATCCTTAGGAATGCCCACCATTTCACCCATTTATGTAAGCAATCTTAATAAGACAAAGGAATGACAACTAGAATGGAAGGGCTCCAATAGTGGATCTAACCAATGAAGCCTTTTGACCCTTTGGGGATTGATTTCATGGAACCCATCACCTTGTTGTCCCATGAGAAGTATTACATCATTATTACTATTAACTATTATACCAGATAGACTTAAGTTGCAACTGTTGTTAACTGTACCTTTTCAATGACAAGTTGATTCTTTCAATAACATGTGGTAAAAAAGTTTGGTATGCCTAGGGAATTAATTTTGATAACCCATTTTATAGATGCCACATTTTACAAGTTGATGTAACGTTTGGGTGTGGAACATAAACTCACAACACCTTATCACTCATAAGATAATAGATAAGTTGAAGTCACTAATCATGAAAATTTTGACTAAAACCATTAGTAGATATAGAAAGGATTAGAGCACCAAACTCAATGATGCCCTATGGACCCATCACTTAATGTGGAAACTCCCTATGGACTACTCTCCCTATGAGCTAGTATAAGAAAAGTTTCTCAAACTCTTAATTCAAACTAAATTTTGTACACTCACAACTACATATGACCTTGACTTGAATATGGACTTGGTGTAAAAGAAAAGAATAATGATGCTCAATGTACTAAATGAAAATTGAAGGATGGCTTTGATGAAGAATGAAGTGCACAATACATATCACAAATAATGTTATGATGCTTGAATAAAGAAAGTTGCAATTCAACTAGAGGATAAGGTTCTCTATTGGAATGCATGCATGTGCCTCAATGAACTAAGTTCTAGACATTATGAGAAGGACCATACATTGTACACTCAACTTTTCCTTCTAGGGCTATGATGATTTACCATCCAACAAGCCCTCAAAAGAACATGCTGGTCAACATCCAACAACTAAAGTTCTTTAAAGACTCCCAAGTAACCAATGATAATCACAACATCTTAACACAAGTCTAAGCTTACTTTAATTTCAAAATATCCTCCTTTCAACTTAGTCATGGAGGGGAAGACCATCTACACTAGTACCTTCTATAGTATGAAAGTTTTTATTCTTTTTTGTTTTATGTCATTTTTTATATATTTTCCATTTTCTTTACTTTTACTTTACCTTTACATTTGCTTTTATCTTATACTTTTCTTTCTTTTCTTATGACATCTAATTTTATTCCATTGTTGTTGCAAAGTTCGATGATTACTAAATGCAAATAACAATGTTGTAATTATATAAGTAGGTTAACTTTATTTTTGGATTATGCTTTCTACTAACAAGTTATCAATTTTCTAATGATACCAAGTAATGGGCTCATGACATCCACCCATTCCATCTGTCTCATAGTGAGATTTGTATCATGGTATCATAATGATTCTTTCACACTAAAACAAAAAGTAACTTATAATCCCATTACCCAATAGACTAGGGAAGGATCAAGTGGGAATGGAACAATGTGTGATCTCAAGGGAATTTGTTGAGGTTCTTTTGACTCCTTTTCTAAGTCCTGTGACTCTTCATGGAATGTACCAACACTCCTCCCATAATCCAAAAAATATGTCTTTATAATATATTTTTCTAAGAAAAAAAGAACTAAAAACACACCTCTTTAAAGATTTCTTTACATACAAGCCCTCTAGATAAGGCCCAAATTTCTTTTGTAAACATCTCTAACTACTTTCTTATTCTCTTTTCTTCTTCTTTAGAAGTGATGATCATTCTTTATGATTGTTATAGTTTCATGATGTAGAAAAGGATGAGCACATCAATGCGAAGCCACTACTAATGGTATGAACTTGGTTTGGACTCTGAATGGCCTAGTATCTAAATGACCTTAATCATTCGTTCCACAAGGATCTTTTGCGACTATAATACAAATTCTCACCTTCTGATTTCTCTTTAGATCTATTCTAATACTCCATTCTCTCACCTCACTACCTAATACCATAATCATTTCATAATTTTTTCTTTGTAATTTACATAATCCTAAGACAATTTCTTATAAAGGTATGATATTTAACTTGAATTACCATTTGAAATCTAAGGAGTCTAAGGACTCCTTGTGTTGTGGTTATACAAGGGCATTTCTTAGGCATTAGCCTACTTTAGGAAGGGTCCACTTGCATAGCTTTTGATTCCTTAGGTTTAAAATCCTTCATCCCAAGCCTTGATTTGATTATTATGAATCTTGATAATCTACATCATCCAATATTATGCTTATTTTGTTTTGGAAAATACCTCACCATTCCAAATGCTTAATTCGCTTTAATTTGTGAACGAGAACCTTAATTTGCTTCTGTTTGACTCTTATTTCCTTTCTAGACTCTCCAAAATTCCCTTACTTTTTAATTGAAAATGATTGTTGTGAATGGTTGCATTGACGCATCCCTATTAATGTGGTAGATACATTAATCTAGTATAAAAATACTATATGTGTGTGTGATACTTAGCTCATTTTTTACATTTTGGATCAAGAGCAAAGGAAGTTTTTGTAATTTTTTAGAGACCAAAACCTTCCTAACCACTTACGTATTTTCACCCATTTTTTATCCTTAAGCTTTTGGAGGTATGCTTTATGTCGTGTGGGTATCAATGTTAAGCTTTGTCAAATATTTTTCTAACACCTCAAAGATCAAGTATTAAAATAATGATCCAAATAATTAATACCAACAACCAACATCATTTGCAATGAAAATAAAATAATGATAAATTATTATCCTAAACCTACAATTCCTAAGAAGAACTTAATGATCAAATTTCATATTTTCCACTAAACTTAACCCAAAAAACGATTGAAAGGTATCTAGACTTAAGAAGATTAAATCAAGATAACTAGTCTAGGATTAATTGTATAATTATAGATAACATCAAAATTAGAATCATAAATAGGAGGTTTGATGAGTGATTGGGTATTCTAACACTTCACTATACAAGTCATGAGTGTACATGTGCAACCTAATTGTAATCCATGGATGGCCAATGTAGATTCACTAGTAGTTGAGGTTTAGTTTGTTATCACTATCTTCTCACTTTGAGTTAGTGAAATGCAAGTTGTATGGTTTAACTCTTGATGAGGCATATGATATATTGATATTGTTGACTCAACTAAGACTAAGTGTGAATCATAATTGAAATAGAATAATGAAATCTAAGTCTAAGTGTACTGTAAGTAAAGAAACTATTCTAGCCTATAGGAAATAAATATTTGTTCCTAGTTTACCAGTTCATGTCTTGGGCTTATGTAACCATCACTGGAATTACCAAGTGTTATGCTACTGGGCAAACCAAGCAATAACACTATAGAGATTACCAAATAATTACACTATACGTTCAAAACTAGTCATACTTACACTACCATACTAAGGAATATTGTAATGATAAATAACTTAGGAATTGTAAATGACTTAATCAAAGTAAACATATTAAAAGGTATAAATTAATGAAGTAAGAAAATGAACTAAGTAAAAGTAAGTAGAATGTTGCAATGGTAGAAAACAATCTCGATCTTTATTTCTGGCCATGAATTGTGTTCAAGAACAATTCACTTGAACAAAGATTCTATACAATTTTTTAACACCACATTACAAACATTTACTATATTTCTAAGTGTAAATTAAGAAAACAAACTACAAGAATTTTTTTAAATATTGAACCAAAGTTGTTCGTTTGATACCATAGTGGGTTGGTATTTATAGTGGAGACTAGGACCCAATACATCATATCTATGATGATGTTAGTAGAGCTATGATATTGTAGATATGATATCACATCTTTAACATAAAAGATTTTATCATATTCCCATGACTGACTAGAAACTCATTCTCAAGTTAAAACAAAAGGAGGATAGAGTTCCTTACAAAATTTGTGGGGTTGTATACAAAATTGAATATTATGACTTATTTACATAACTGACTCTACTATGAATGTTGCATTGTGGTTTAAGTGATGTTTACAAAGTTATCATGCATTGCATGATAGATACAAATAACAATAAAACAAGATAAAACATAACATAACTGTACTGACCTAAATCGTCGGTGTAAGGTTGGAAGGGAAACAGACACCGAGAGATCGTTGGGCAGGCACAGCTGACCCTGCCTTCGCTTGAGGGCAAGCTGGAAAAGGGAATGAAGGCAGAGTGCCTTGGATGATTTGCACACAAATCAACCAAGGACTTCCCCGAGCGTAAGCTATGGCTAGCGCTAGGGTTATCGTAAACAGAATGTAAACGGAATGTAAACAATGATACGAAATGTAAATAAAGCGTACAGGATTATGAATAAAGCATAAACAAAGTTATATTTGTAAAGCATTAAAAAAACTTAAACAATGTGAATGGGAGGCAATAAGGAAACTGTATTATATTGTTTTAAAAAAAATGTGCACCAGTCAAAGCGTAGTTGCACAAGTGTGAATGGCAAGTCAAACGCCTAGCCCCGGAAAATATGACACGATGATGTGACAATGTGAGAAGAACTTGAAAGCCAAAAATCAGATGTGCCTCCCTCTTCTTATTCTTCCAATTTGTGTGAATTGGTAGGGTATTTATAGGTTTGGGCTAGGGTTTTGGCTAGGGTTTGCTTTGACCAGGTTCAATGTATTTTACAATTTGTGGGTCATTCAAGCCCATAAAAAAAATACAAATTAGAAATACAAGCCCTCAAGTAATAAAAAAAATATTTAAAATTTTAAAAAGATTAGCTCCAACTCTAGCCCACTTGGAAAAATTATATTTCTTTTTTTTTT
>MNCI01011534.1:684988-704631 GCA_015680685.1 Gnetum montanum | reverse complement strand
CTTCAAAACTTGCAATTTTGAGCTGAAATTTGGAATTTCTGAAGGCTAGGACCCATAGTTATCAATAGTGGACCTTGAGGATGACTTACACCCTTAAAATCAAGTCATTTTGGCTCAGTTTTGGGGCTCTAAAAATTGGTGACGTTGATCCGTACGTTGTGCAGCGTCTGAAAAAGTAACCAAAGTGTACTTAGCCAAAACCAAACATTTTGAACCTGAAACTTTTGATTCTGGATGCTGGAAGTTGGTGCATTCGCTTGTGGGCCCCAGGGGAACCTTGCCTGTTGAATCATGGACCATTGGGGGCTGTTTCAGAGGCCTCCAAGTTTGGTCACATTGTACTCATGTTGGGCAGCAGCATGACTTAGCTTGATTCTTGTCTAAAAGTGCTAGGCCAAAATTAGTGGTGTTTCAATAACAAAAATTTAGAATTAAATGTACTCTTATGTTTCTGGTGACAGTGGCTCTTCTATTGGTTTCTTTCCTTTATCATCAAGCTTTTGAAATTGATAATGGTTAAGTAATGCCCAAAGTTTTTCTTCTTCTAATTTAGGATCATATACTGTCTAGGTGAATTCAGCTATGTTTGATAGAGTCGGTACTTTCCATGGATAAGGTAGCTGTGGAAACATCTTATTTGCTTTTACATACCATACCATGAATTGATGCCATTATTTCTCAAATGCTCTGGATATTTTTCTTAGCTCTTGGTAGTCTGTCATTCTATGAGTCAGATTTGTTGCAGTGTCCTTTTGATCCTAGTAGCTAGCCTTAACTACTTGAAGTTCATAGTTTGTAATGTATAACTTTTATTGGTCATTCTTTGTCCTTTTTGTTTACAAACTCTTTCTTATATAGTGCATTAATTGCGGCCACTTACTACTCTAGTTCATTTCTAGGTCTACCTATTGAAGGCATGGCTAGATCATCATTTTAAAAATTTGTTAGTCCCATGTATTCTGTGAGGTCTTTGATCTGTAGGTCCATATTCTTCACTTCAACTTGATGGATGTAGGCAAGACCATCCAAGATTAGCTACCAATCAGGTATCTATGTGATGATGGTGCTAATTTTAACTTTAGCCATTTAGATTTCCTTCTTGTTGATTTGCATATACATATCCACTTAGTCTCTAAAATATTCTTTTAGACTTTCATGCTTTTTGGCCTTGTTATGCCACATGCTAATCTCAATAGATGACTTTTGGCAAATTGCGTGAACTTCTTTAATTCATAGGATTCTATTTTCCCTGGTTAGTTTTCACATGTCATGGTTGAATCTTCCAAATTTCTCTCGAAGATGATAGATGCTCTCTTCAAGGACATTCTTATGCTTTTCTATATCAATCAACCTAATGTTCTTTGTAGTAAGTTTCTTGTTTTCTTCTTCTAGGGCAGTTAGGGCTTTGACATGTGCATATATTTGTGCTTCAACCACTGAAGCATTCCAAGTAGCCTTTTTCTTCTCCATTTCCACTTGAATATTTTTGGTTATTAATTAGGCTACCTTGTTTGGTTCTGAATTTGTTTAGCTAGTTTGGTGCTACATGTTATGCACGGTCTTGCTTCTTTTCTCTATATGTTACCAATTTGGCTTACAATCATTGCATCTCATTCTATGTATGTTCGACTCTAGTTTCTATCATTACTAACTTGCCCTTTATAGAAATAAGCTTTGATGAAATTGTAGTAATATCACTAGGGATATCAAAAATATTTTACATTACTTGCCCTAACTGTAGTAGTCGATCCAAGATATCTTCATGCTCTTATGGGATTGCAGAGGTTCTAACTATGGTTTTAAGGTCCTTAGTTCTAGTCATATGTGTTGGCAGTTTAATGGAAACATTAAAGGACTCCTTAATATGGTCAGTGATAACTTCAATTGCTCTTGCTACATCTTGGTGTTGCATAATCATAACCATAGCTCCCTCTCCTATTTCTAGCATAACCTGGAAGGATGCAACATTTCTTGATATTTGTTATGCTCAATCCTTATCTTCTCCTACTTGTAAGGATATTTAACCACTACTAGGACTTGTTGATACTCTAGGCCTTATAGAATTGTCTTTAACTTGGTGCATACTTAAGACTTCTCTATTTTCCTAGCTAATGGTTTCTTTTACCTATTGTAGATGGCTCATAAAAGATATATAGTCCTATTGTGCTTGTGAAGCACTTGATCTAGATCTATCACCAGCTAACGTAGATCCACTGGTTCCTACTTGTTCCTTTCCCATAGATAGGATGTTTCTTGCTGGTGTGGATCTTGTAGCTTCCTCAGTGCTTGATAGTTTCTCTAGTTGATCTTTCTTAGGAGGCATTGGATTTGACATCTTAGTGTAGGATTCATTCTATGCCTTACGTAGGATATTAGTTATGTAGCCCATAATTTGTGCTTTCTTGCACAATCTTCTTATGAGGCAAGGGAATGACAAAGTAAGTTTCTTTACTTTCTTTTCTTCAAACCTTCTTTGAATCTCTAGAAATAATAAATGAGCCATGTTTTCTTGGAATTTCTCCATGAGAATGATGCTTCCTCTTGCAACATAGTTGGAAATTCTATTCAACCTTTTAATTTGAAAAATATGATACATCTTGATCACTATATTCTTTATCTACTTTACCATAAGCCCTTTGTAGCCACAACCTCTTTGCATATGTGTTAGATCTTATAGAGATTTATGCAATGTTTGCTCTAACATTTGGAAGGTTCAAAGCCTTTGTAATTACTTCCATTAAATAAGGCACTATGATTCCTTCAATTTTTACCATAGCATCATCTTATTTATTTTTTCAAAATTGGTAGACTTCCCCTAAGTACCATTCACCACTACATAATAGAGTTGACCAAAGAGGAGAGGATTGGAATTGGTCTTAGTTGTTAGCAAGTGCAAATTCCATAAATAGTTCTAAGTTGAGTTCCATAATGATTATGGACATGATTAACTTCTAAATAGCTTGGAGGCATTCACCTGATAGCGTGAGGTGTTATCCTTGCTCTTGAGTTGGTGGTACTATCACCTCACCTTATGCAAAATGTTCTATCACAAGGGTTTGTTGATGGATTTTGAAGAACTAAGCCTCTTGGTTAGCTTGTAGAGACTATTCTCTAACTTGTCCTCTTACTCTAGGTCTTTTGCCCCTTTGTTGTAAGGGTCCTTGTACTATGGATCTTTTAGGAGCCATCTGCAATCAGAAAGGATTCATTTAAGATTACCCAGGGATTTTAAATAAGTTCCTAATAGTTCATAATCATTTCTCAAGTTCTTGGGTTTGATCAAAATTTATCCTTATTATTACTTTATAGCTTTTATGACGATTGCAACATTAGAAAAATTTCAAATAGAAATCCTTATTTGTTGTATCTTTTAAATGTTATGACCTCTCATAATTGTTGTTCTCATTCTCTTACTCATTATGTATTCGAATACATAATTAGAAGGGATAATTAAGTTTATTAGCTCTTATTCAATTATTTGATGATGATTTGATTGATTGTTATTGCCCTTACTCTTAATGTACTCTTATGGTATTAGAAACGTTATTACTTAAATTGCATAACCTATGTGCAGGGTTATCCCCATGACTAAGTTGATCATCCCATGATCAAGAGGGTTTAAGAATCACACAAATCGAAGCTACGGTGAGAAAGTTATGAAACTTGGAAATTTGGGTGCCAAAAGGTTAAAAAATGGCATGAACTTTCTATGCATCAAATAAGAAGAATGAAAAACTTATAACTCCTTGCATGTATATATAGATTTTTGTGGTGGTGACATTGTAGCTATGATGTATTAGGGCCTAATACATCGTAGCTATGACGTCACCATTTAAAAATTGAGATTTTAAGCAATTTTTGATGGGAAAATTGAGTGAAATGTATAGTTTGAAAGATGTAGAAGTGGTTTAGAGGATTTTGGAGTAAGGATTATGCTTAGAATATGAGAATTTAGCTTTACAAGTGTATGAAAGAAGGGAACTTAGGTAAAGTAAGTTGATTAGATTTGTTGGAAATGGTTGGTAGGAATTGCCAAAGGTATGATCAGCTTATGAGTTTGTAGGAAAGTAAGAATGATGGTTTAAGTATCTCAAAGGCACAAGATGATGTGGAATTGATCATTAGGTATGAAGCACAAGAGTTATACAAGTGAGCTCCAACCTTTAGTACCCTTGTATAACCACACCTACAAGTGTTTGTAAGCACTCAAGGAGTTGAATGTAAAACATACCTGTCTTCTAAAACATACATGTTAGTATCACCTAAATGAGAAAATAATACTATATTATACAAAACCATTAAAGTATTAGGTATCTTACCATAAGCATAATGAATTTTGTGTGTGATATATGGTTAAAGTAATCATTAGCCTTTCTGTCCAAGATTCAAACCAAGTCCATACCACTTATTAGTGACATCATATTGCATCATCCCAAAACTAGCAATCATAAGACTATCACAACTACAAGAAGTATTAATCACTTGGCAGTGAAGTTCAAGGAAGTATTTTATTAGTGACATACTTTATTTTTTTTTCAAAGGAGACTTGGCCATTGGATAGAGGAGTGCCTTTAGGCATGCATAACATGTCTATCTAGCCTCATAACTAATGCAAGTCTAAGAAACCTTGAAATTTCTGAGAAGTTGCCTACCTTCAAGCATGGATAATATGTCTTTTTAGTGGAACCCCAAGAAATTTTTATTCTATGCATTTATTAGATTATTAATGTGTCAACCTTAATAGAGGACTACATTCAAGTATGGGTAACATGTCTTTCTAGTGACATGGTAAGGTAGCACTTATTTTATACATACTTTCATTTTTTGTTAGAACTCAAGTAAATAATACAACTTAATAGTAGGATAAGACTTTTGGTAATAGCCTTAGAGAATCCACAAATACCCTTGATGTCACACCCTTTTCATTCCCTCTTGGTTCTTCACTTTTCTATTTAGGCATAATGATCACAAGTTAATTTTAATTTTATTATGAAAAGAATATCATTATGTCCATGGTAAGAACCTCTTATTATTGGAAATAAGTGGATGGATAACGTGGTCTCACTATATATAGAATCATTTCTCCAATGATTTGATAATATAGGGTCAAATTCACATTATTGGGACTACATCATATTTTATTCCTTTGTACTTTATTAGAAAAATCAACAAAAATATGTATAAAAAAAAGATGATGAAAAAATATAGAAAAATAATAAGAATAAAAAAGGATAGAAAAATATCAAGAATGATCAAAAAATAGAAAATGTTTAAAAGAATGAAAAGTTATGAAAGAATGTGAAAACTGGTAGCAAAAGCAAAAAGGTAAAAAGTAGAAAAATGTTAGAAGGAAAATTTGTGCCTTAGTGTCAAATTTGAAACCCCATGACTATTATGAGAAGTGGATATCTGGAAGATGAAATAGGTGGTAAACTATTGGGTAGATAGGTTAGAGTCCTTGAAAGAGTAAGGAAAGTCATAGTATGGCTTGATTTGTTAAATATTGACAAGGATCCATTTCTATGGGTTTTTTGGGTGATAGATCTACATGGCGTTAGATTAGTACATGGCATGGATGATATATGATCCTTCCTATAAAGTTTGAAACTTAACATTTTGTGGGACATGGCTAAGATTATAATAGAGGACTTTGTCACTTGGTTTGATTGACACTTCTCTTATTTTAGCATCATGCCTACATTTAGAGTACTTTTTACAAATTTCATTACTCATTTGGACTACCAATTAGTTTTTGTTTAAAAGATTAAGATTCATGAGATGTTCCCTTTGAGCTAAGCTTAAATCAAGCTCAAGTGTACTAGAGGTAGAGAGGGTATTGATTTCTACTTGAATTGATAACGTGGGTAGTTTACCATAAATTAACTCATATGAGGAATACCCTATAGGATGTTTCCAAGTGGATCTATATGCCCATAGAGAATTGTTAAGTTTTGTGCTCCAATCCTTTCTATAGTGACAAACTATTTTAGTTAATATTCTTATGATCTCCCAGTTAGTCACTTTTGCTTGACCATTTTCTTGGAGATGGTATGATATGGTTAGTTTGTGATCTACCTCAAGTTGTTGCATTAGCTTTTTGAATGTAGCTCCCATAAAATGATTCCCATTTTTTGATATAAGCATGTGTGGTACTCCAAATTTATTCGACAGATGTTGTTGAAAGAATTTAGCAGTTGTTTTGGTTATGTAATCCTTGATTGCAATTGCTTGTACCCACTCTGTGCAATAATCAACTATTACTATAATGTAAGACTTTCCATTTAACATTGGTGTGATGGGATCCATGAAGTTAATTTCCCAAATGTTGAAAGGTTCTAATGGTTTTATCCATTATTATGATCCTTTATTTCTAGCTATCAGCCCTCCATCTCTTTGAAATGTTTCACAAGACTATGTGAACCAGTGTGCATCCCTAAATATGGTAGGTCAAAAGTAACCTACCATCTTCACTTTTAGTGTTGTGCTTCATCCTGCATAGTGACCTCCACATGATCTTTCATGTGCATCTTGTAGGACTCTTTGTTGACTATATTCTAGAATGCATAATCTTATCAATCCATCAATGCATATCTTATAAAAATTTTCATTAATTTCCATATATCTCTTTACATTGTGGAGAAACTATTCTTTATATTTCGTGTCCCATTCAATAGAAAGTTCTTATTTGGTGATATAGGTTACATAATCAATAAGCCATGACTTCTCTGTTGAGTCTACAATCATTGCAGTTTTGGTGAATAAGTCTTCATTACGAAATTGATTTGATACTGGTTCATCGTTCTCTTGGGAATCTCATCTTAGTCTTGATAAATGATCTCCTACCACATTTTTTATTCCTTTTTTATTGATCATGGTAATGTCAAATTCTTGTAGGATAACTAGCCATCTTATCACTCTAGGACTAATCATTGGTTGTTTCATTAGAAATCTAATGGTAATATGATCTGTGTGGATATAAATGGGGTACTTGAGCACATAATGTCTAAATTTTTTTAAGCATACACCACAATCATTAGCTTATTTTCTATTATAGTGTAGTTAAGTTATGCCTTAGTGATGCTTCATTTAGGATAGTGTATATAATAGGGTCTTTTTTGCTCGTCCAGTTGAGTTAGTACTACTCTTCATGCATAGTTTAAAGCATATGTCATAATGTGGAAAGGCTTTGACCAATCTAAAGCTCAAAGGATTGTTATCTCAATTAATTTCTGTTTTAAGACCTTGAATATTTTCTCACACTGCTTTGTCCATATGAATGGTGCATCTTTCTTAGTTAATTCTACTAGTGGTTTTGCAATCTTTGAAAAGTTTTCAATGAATCTTCTATAGTATTCTGTATGACCTAGAAATGATATAACATCTTTGATAATTTTTGGCCTCTAAGTAATATTCTGGATGACTTTGATGTTCTCTGGATCTATCTCTATTCCTTTGTGAGATACTTTGGTTCCCAAAACTATACCATCTTGTCATTAAATAGATTTTCTACCAATTAAGCTTTAGATTAGTTTCTACACATCTTCTTAGTACTTGCTCTAAACGGTCCAAGACTTGTTTAAAATCTAGGTCATATGTGGAGAAGTCATACATAAAGACTTCAACTCCATTGCCAATTTACTTTTAAAAGATGTTAAGTACAAGTCTTTGAAAGGTAGCGAGTGCTTACATAGGTCAAAGGACATTTTCTTATATGCAAATGTCCCCCAAAGACTAGTGAATGTGATTTTTTCTTAGTATTTTGGTGCAATGTAGATTTGATTATATTCATTATAACCATCTAGAAAGCTATAAAATTGGTGTCCTACTATGGTATCCAAGACATGGTCAACAAATGGTAAAGGGAAATGATCCTTAAATGTTTCCATGTTTAATAGTCTAAAGTCAATGCAAACCCTCCACTTGCCATCTTTCTTTGGTACAATGACTAACTGGCTAACCCATTCATTGTGTACTATTGGGTAGATGAACCCTACTTTCAATATTTTTTCTAGATCTTGCTTCATAACTTTCTTAAGCTTTAGGTTCAACCTTCTTTGAGGTTGGTAGTGTGGTTTGATAGCTAGATTTGTATAGATTTGATGTTGGTAGATGCATAGATCAATTTTAGTAATCTCATCATAGGACCATCCAAATGCAATTGGCCATTTATTTACCACTTGCAATAAATTTATATTTTGTTCTTTGTCAAGGTAACATTTATAATTACCAATTTCTTATTATTTAAAAAGACATATTTAAGTGTATCCAATAAGGCTTTTAGTTCTAAGGATTCTAGTTCATATATTTCTTGTATCTCTAACTGTCCTCATTCAATATCTTCCTCCCAATGCGAGTTTATGTAAAAACGTTATCTTTTCAATTGTTCTAACTTTTCAATTTCTTTAACATAGGCACTTACGATTGTTTGTTGGTTTCATGCACATATTGGATTTAGTTTCTTCTTCAATTATCAGCCACTAGGTGCCTTCTTATTGAGTGGTTGCTGCATATAGACACTTTTGTACACACATGTCTTCTATACATTCATTGCATGCTATGATGGTATTATCTTTGACGACCCAAATTTTCTACACACAATTGCGTCCATTATCATTGTATGCGATACATGGAACTCTATGACTTTGAATGATTCTAGCTTCATCTTCCTTAGAGATTTATAAGGATAAGTCTCTAATCCCAAGCTTAGTGTCTACAGTGCTAAGCCATGCTCTTTCTATAATTATGGAAAATTCCCCTTTGTTCTTTCTCACATGGAGGACTAAAAAGTCACCAAGATAGGATCAGTCACTAATGGTAGTAATAACATCTTTCACTTGTTCAAGTGGTACAACAATGGACTAGTTTGCAAGCTCTAATCGAAAGTTG
Organism: Gnetum montanum; assembly: GCA_015680685.1. NCBI lineage: Eukaryota > Viridiplantae > Streptophyta > Gnetopsida > Gnetales > Gnetaceae > Gnetum > Gnetum montanum. The sequence continues at coordinate 695,745 of MNCI01011534.1, read as the reverse complement.
CTCTTCTTAAGTGTGGGTAGGTTCTAGGAATTGTACACATCTTGTGAAATGAGGCTTACTCCTAACCCAAAATCTAAGAAAGCCTTGCATGGTTTATGTCCTAATATTGAAGGGTAAACTAAGGGACTCCCAGGATCTATTCTCTTCTTAGGAAGTGCTCCTACTTTAATCCAATGTGTAATTGTTTGTATGAGCATGATAGTGATGACTTTCTTGCTTGAAGGTACTAGAAGCATAGTGTTCTTTAAAGGAGTGTTTTTGGATGGGGTAGAGTTAGGTGAAGTACCCATTCTTCAAACCTTTTCTAGACTTGTCCTAAAAAAGGATGTTTCCTAGCCCTTGGTTTACTTGTGATTGCATCCTCTTATGTAGTTACTACCTTGGTAGCACTATTTTGTTGCAGCTGTGTTGGTAGCTCTCCTTGCATAACTAGTGGCAATGTTGGTGGTAAGGAGTTAGGAGTTTGAAGTAAGGAACCAGCTGCTAGTTAAGACATGTAAGAATGTGGGTCCATTCGTGAAGTAGTGGGTTGATGATATTCTGGTGGATAGTAGTAAGGGGAAGCATGGACTAAGGTATTCCCTAGAGAGATTGGTCATTGAACATAGTATCCATAGGGATTAGGTTACTTGTATAGATATTGTTGCCTTGGCGATAGCATTCCCCATGCTTGTGGCTATTGCCACTGGTGTTAGTACTATTCTTGTAGTTGAGGATATGCCTCACTTGGATGGTACATTTGTTGATAGGATTGTTTGAAGTTACCTTGTGGATAAGGTAATCTTTTGAACATCTATTTCTTGACAAATTTTGAATTAAGTACATATGCCTGGGACTCCTGTAAGTGGGTCATAACAAGACAACATCTGTTAGGATGTTCATATTGGCACACTTTGCATCCTTCATCATCTTCTGGATTGGGATATGTTACTTCCTCTATTATAGCAACCTTTCCTTTATTTTTGTATTATTCTAATCCATTTTCTCTTCTTTTCTTCTTGTCTTTGCTTTGGTTTAGGGCTTGTTCAATCTTCTCTTCTACTATCTTTAATGCTGTAGCAAATTTTTCATCTATAAAATCCCACATTTTCACTACCTTAGTTGTAATATCATTAATTGATTTCTAAATAGGTAGTCTTCCGTTGAATTGTATCCTCTAAAGTTTCCTCTTCTTCCAATTCCCATGTTCTTGCATCCCTTTTTCAGATGGCAAGATCTCTATTGTATTGTTTGGCTGATTCTCTTTTTCCAAATTGTTGGCACATTTAGATCATTTAATGGAGCAAAGGAGAGTTGCGGTGAATTGACAAGTAATTGTAACCAATGAATCAAGCATGGGTTGTTGAGAAGTTGCTGCTGTAATGCTTGAATTGGAGAGACATAAAAATAGTGAAATCCATTATTCCCTCATCCTAAAATCAGATGATTTCAAAGACATTTGTTGAACTAAGGCATCAGTAGTGAAGCACTCTTTGGACATGGATGCATCTTTAGTAAAGGTTTTGAACTGCCATAATGCAATGATTTACATAGTACCACTTCTCAAATTTGCAACTATATACGGATGCTCTGATTCCATTGTTTGTTGTTGGAGTTATTCGAAAGGCAGTTAAGGGTTAAGATTGCGAAAGAGTTCAAATCATTACAGCAACAAGGCGAATATGTATTTCTAATTGTCGTGATTGCACTTTTTACTTGTGTTTCAATCAGCGTCGTTTTATTATTGAAGATAATCATTGTAGATCCATACAACACGTTTTATTTTCAATTAAATGTGCATCTGTTAGAGGGAGGAATAAGTCTGAAGGTTAATCTTAGGGACATGACCTTAACTCTCAGAATGGTTGATCTTCAGATTCTTTGTTTCATCCTGCTAGTATTGCTTATGGCAAATCCGAGTCTGCTATTATCCTTCATCTAGACAACTATCTCTATTTGTGGTTCCTAGATGGCTTCAAAGTGAAACAAATGCAAAAACGATGGAGAGCCCGTTTTCTTTACCTGATGTTTATTTTATCTCACTTCAGCGTAAGTCCTAGGCTTTTCAGGATTTGCGTCAGGATCTAAGAAGTATTCAACTCCAGGAAGATAAAAGGAAAGGAGCTTTTGAATACAACTCATTTTAGAGATTAGTATACACTAGTTTTATTATCTCCAAAATGATGATTGAGAGATGCTTGGAGGTCACGGCATAGTAAAATTTGCTCGCGCATTGGCGGTGCAATTGTATTCACATTTGCAGAGACGATCGAGGAAGGTCAGCACAGGGGTGACAACACCAGAGTGGCGTTCAATACCAAAAACGAAACACTTACATTCTAATCATTTTTAGAAATCAAGAAGAGAATGGGATGCTACTCCTACTATAGGAATTGAATAGTGCGTGGCAAATCTTCTGCGGCAGTTTGCTTTCGAGGCTTTGTTTTTGAAGAATAAACCCTAGCCGGTGCCTGCAATAAAGCCTTAGGGTTTGATCGGAAAGAAGAAATGGAGAATCAAGGAAATAGCAATAACAGAAACTACAACAAACACGACTACAACAGAAGCCGGAGCAGGTGCAAACGAGTAGTGTGTTCTTGCTCATCATCTTCCATATCTTCATCTTTGGAGAAAGCCTTCCCATCCCAGGATCCGACCACATTGTGGCTCTGATCTCCGTTTATCGTTGTATGAGCACGACGATACAGGCGTTAAGGATTCTTCTCTGTGCCAAGCAGTAGCAAGCTCAGAATAACCAAAAGACAAACCATAGCTAGTTCTGGAATACTGCTGCCTCTCCTCTGCAGATACAGGGTTTGGCTGGAGCCAAATGAGCGTTTTCTCAGGCCAGGGAGGCCTGCAAGGTTTGGGGATTCTTGCCTAAGAAGCTGAGCGGGGATACTTGGTACGGCCAACAAGAATGGGCCTCCAGACTGCCGGACTTTAATTTACACTGGAATTTAGGATCCACCACGGTGCTTGCATACATACACGGCAGGAACTATCAGCGAGCATTAACATTTGAGAGCTTATGAACAAAGGTCAACAAGAAATGCCCATCTACTCGGAACGTGTCAACTAGAGGTAGAATATTGGACAGAACATGGTACAGTGCGAAGATGTCAAGAATTATTATTATTCGGCAGGACTACCAACACTATGTAAAAAAAATATATCAAAGGTATGAAAAGATGCATTTAAGATATATAAAAAAGAGGTGGTTGTAACTTCCCTTATAATAGTTGTATCTTTCCTCGGTGGTTGCAATTGAATTTTAATTTCCTATGATGTTGTAACCATCAAACAAAATACTTGTCAACTATAGCTTTTTAATCTCCATGGTGGTTGTAACTACCGAACACTAGTCAACTATAGCATTTAACTCTATGGTTGTTATAACTACGCCTCATAATGTTTGTAAACCACCTTAATTTTTTATGTTGATTGTAATCACCCAAAAGCCACTATAAAAAGGGCTTTAGGGTGGATTTGGAAAAAGGAAATTTTGGGAAAAAGACAATTGAAGAGTACTTATAAGATGGCTTGCTAAAGACATCAATTCGGCTGCTTTGTTTAAATCTTATGAGTTCTTTTCTTCCTATTTTGTTTTAGTTGTTTAGCTAATGGTCTAGATAATATTGTGCTTAGTGTATAATTTTGGGATTTTCTAAATTATTCTTATAGCTCTGTTTTTGCACCATATTAGACTTTTATTAAGGTTTTCCATATAAGAGCTTATGTTATAGAAAAGCATCTTGAGCAATTTAATAGTAATGTCTTATAAAAATTGCCTATTTGAGTCTAGGTAATCTAGAAAATCTTTGATATTTTAAGATGACTAAAATAACTTCTTTATTTATAAAGTTTATTGCCTTAATATTGCAATCTTGAAATTGTCAAATTTTTTTGGAAATTCTATTGTTTGCAATTCTAGACCAGTTTTAACTAGCCAAATAGAAGCTTGTACTTTGTTATTTACAAAGTGTTTTGGTAGATAAATAAGAGTGTCTTTTACGAAATTGCTTGTTAAGCTTAGAGGGTTTGTGCAATTTGTAATAAATTGAATTGGAATAGCTTATTGTGAAGTGTTTCCTCATGTCAATTTATCTTGCTTAAATGTTTGAGATCCTACACAAATATGCTTTCTTTTCTTTTCTCTTTTTGAAACCCATTGAATCTTGCTCTATTTCTCGTTTTCTTATGAAATTTTCTCTCTAGGAGAAATTAAGAGTAGATTGGCAAAATTATGCTCAAATGTTTTTGTGAAATTTTATTTGTTACAAGCAATGTACTATAGGGACTATATAGACTAAGTGATTTTACAAAATAGAAACCTTCAACAACTCATAGTATTTGACAAAGGTAGCTAAATTTCTTTTATGATAGCTAATTACAATTTCATACACAACCCAATCATTTCATATTCACAACAACAAACACATACTCATGTTTAGTTTATTTCACAACCACTAAGTTTATTTGGAGGTATATGGGCCTTAGTATTGCTAGAGACCAATAAGCACCTAAACCTTGTTTGAAGAACATCTTCATTTCTCATGACCCCAAAGTTGTGAGGCCAGAGGTCATAAATGTTGGCAATCCCAAACAATCGCCAACATTAATTTTCCTTCTTCTTTTACCACTTGATCAATGAGTCTCTGAACATGATGAGCTATCATTTCAGATAATCTGCCTTAGGCATATATACTAAGGGTTTTCCTTATCTTGTTTTCTAGCCCATCAACAATGTGTCATAGTTGCTTCCTTTAGGAAAATCTGTGGCTTGGACATCTATGTAGTAAGGAATAATATCTACCTATTAATGCATCAAGGGATTCTTGTGTCCCTTGATTTCATCGTTGAATCTATTTTATCAAATTAGACATTCTAGAATAGGTTTGATATTTGTCATCAAAGAGCTCTAGCATGGTACTCCATCTTTAAATAGCTTTCGATTCTAAGAATCCATACCATCTTTTTGCTTCTTTTATGAGTGTTCTCAAAAACAATTTAGTTTCTAGCAATCATTTTCAATGTTTTGTAGGACACATGCACTATGGAAAGCTTGAAGATGGTGCTGTGGATCTGCATTGTATTCGCCTTCAAATTTGAGAATATTTGTCATGTCTAGTTGCTTTATCCAACTATCCCTTACATGCCTAGTAGGAATATACACTACTTCTTTGATGTTAATCATGTTGTGAGTGGTTAGTAGGGGTTCTTCGTAATCCTCAATTTTGTGAGCTCTGTTGTAGTAGTGACCTCTTTTATGCTCATAACACACTCTCTCTTCATATATGTCCCTTTCTCCTCTTCCTTCATAATTGTCTTCTTTTTCATTAGGATGTCTTCTTTGATGCTCCTGTCGCTTAGGATGCCTTCATATTTCCCTATCATAATCCCTCATTTGTCTTTTTCTCTTTGCAGACTCTCAGGAGGAGTGTGATGAGGAAGAGAAAGAAGTTGGAGAACAGTGTTGGCTGGTCCTCCTTCTATGACTTCTTGATTCATCTTTTTTTAATTTAGTGGAGGTTATAGGCCTTAAGTTCTTCTTGAATGTGGATTCTTCCTTATCTCCTTTGGATGTTTCTACAAGAGTTGAATGCAATTATATTTTGACAAGATCTTTGATATGGAATGTGATTGAGATCCATGGATTTGATAGAATTTCTCTTTGTGGAACATAACATCATCTCTTTTTTCTAGGACAAACATTTGTGATACTTTCTTTCCTTTGTCAAGCTCATGCCTTGTCTTCATAACAATATCCCTTCTTACTTAAGCTTTCATTAATTGGTATAACCTAGTCATGTGTTTCGTGATATGGTACCCTTTTTGTATGTGGCCAAGGTGTGACCTTATGAGGGTTGCTTGCAGCATGAACAGTGCAAAACATTATGGAGGTAAGACAATATTGCCCTATAAATCTCTCCATCTTAGTTATTCATCTTGGTGAAAGACAAATGTAAAGTTAGCATAATATGGATTAGTATGAGTGTAGGAAATTCTAGTTTGCATGTGTGCACTCTAATAATCTTCATTATATTTCCTATCATCACTCTTATTAAATTCCTTAGCTGGTGGTAATTTCTCCTTATTTATAGAAGTCATATTAGATGCTTAATGTCTTAAGTATGTACTTTTGAAAAATTTGTTTAAGTATGAAGGATTTGCTTAATAACTTTAACCATAATGAACTTTATAAAATTAGCTACTTAACGAACATTGATACATTCCTCGACAATAGTGCCAATGATGAGTAGTTGGGTATTCCAACACTTCATCATGCAAGCCACAAGTGTACACATGTGACTTGATCTTAATCCGTGGATGACCAATGTAGATTCACTGGTAGTTGAGGTTTAGTTCATGATCATTGTCTTCTTGCTTTAAGTTAGTGAAGTATAAGTTGTATGGTTTAACTCTCAATGAGGCATATGATATGTTAATGTTGTTGGCTCAACTAAGACTAAGTGTGAATCATAATTGAAATAGAATAATAGAATCTAAGTCTAGGTGTAATGCAATCAAAGAAACTATTCTAGCCTATAGGCAATGAGTATTTGTTCATGGTTTACCATTCACATCTTGGGCTTATGTAATTATCACTAGGATTACTAAGTGTTATGGTAATAGAAAAATCAACCAAAAACACTACTGGGATTACCAAACAATTACACCTATTCCAATACCAAAGAAGTCACTATGTCAATTCTAAGGTGAGCATTTCTTGAAATATTCAAGAATGCAATAGCCTTCTTTGTCATGCTAGAAGAAGGGGAAGAAGCAATAGTCCTAGTCATGCCACATAAGAACTAGGAGACTATAGCAAAGGTGATTTCAAATTGAATTGAAGAGGCCTTAAGCACTTCTACAGTGTTTGATGAATCATGTTTTGATCTGCTCTAATATTGGATGCTTGATATTGGAGCCCAAGATGCGATGTCAAATATATGATATCGCAAGGTATATGTTGGCCTATAAATATAGCACTTGGTCTTATGATTTTTAGATAGTTTTTTTCATAGTATAGCGAAGCTCTTACAATTTGTTTTCTCCAAAGTTAGAATATTTTTTGAGTGCCCGCAAACATGAGTTTGAGTGTGTATGGATCTTTGTTTAAACACTAATGTACCTTAGCACAGTAGTGTGGTAGAAATAAAGGTGAGCCCTTTTGATCATCCTTGTAGCATTGAGAATAGATTAATGTTTCCTTAATGCATTTAATATTCATGCACTTTACTTTAATGCACTTTAGTTAAGCAATTAATTTCCAATTGTTAATGAACACAAACACATCTACTTTGAGCATATGTGTAACACTTGGTAACCTAGAGATGCTTAATGTTTAGTAACCCAACAATGCTAAATGCATTTAAGATGTGTCCGAAGAGTGGGAATAGGTATTTGTGTTAAGCTAACTAGGTAGTAGATTAATTAGATATTAAATTCCTCTACCTTTCATTTTTGTCCTAGGCGATTAAACTTATAAAATACAAAATGATAAAAATTATATACCTTAGTTGCACTTAACCATATACTTGTACCTCACAAGTGGAACTGAGAAGACAATGATTATTCTACTTAGATTTCACTTGTTAGAACTAGTGTACTTCAGAACTTTACGTCTACAGAGTTCGATCAGATCACATGTGAATGCTTGTGATTCATATGGTTGGACATAGGGGTACTTCGCTACTCATTAGTGTCTTTCCACAATATTTTTTTCATGACAGATTTTCAAATATATGTAGGAGCTGGAAGCAAAGGTATGAATGTAGCACAACATGAAATGAATGCAGCAAAACATGAATAAGTGCTCAAGCAAATGGTTGAAGTTGAGCAATTGATTTTACAAATCTTTGATCTTCAAAAAGATATTTTAGCCACCCAGTTATGGTTACTAAAGATAAGGAGCAAGCTGCTTATTACTCATGAGCCATTCAAGGAGGCCACTACTAGTAATTGACAATTGGTGGAAAAGGTTATAGGACTTAGAGCCTACTTGTCTGATTTGTCTATTCTTAGGCTTGAGCTTACTAGAGACAAAGTTTTTTAGTAGCTTTAAAAGAGAATCAAAAAGGCTTAGAATGCAAAATAAATGATGGTCTTTGATGTGTCACTATCTAAAGAAATGATGAATTTCATTAGCTATGACCTTTAATAAACATGCAAAGAGAATCTTACTCTAACTCAGAAAAACCACTGCTTGTGAAATGTTGAGTAGCAAAAGGAACAATGGGTAGAGTATATCTATTAGTAGCAAAAATAACTTTCCAAAGTAAACCAAGATGTGAGGAGGTTGGTTTCTAAAAATAGGATTCTCTCAATGGATAAGATTCATGTTCTTTCCTAGAAGACTACCATTGAGATTACCACCTAGAAGAATAAGACCCTCAAGTATGAAAGAATGAAAAATCACTATAGGGACCAGGTTGAGATGCTTAAGGAAATCAAGGAAAAGAAGATCAAACTAGAAAAGGTGAAGGTAAGAAAAGCCCTTTAGAAACTCAAGATGATGTATGGTAGTCCATCTTTGATGGCCTTAGCAACTACAACCATTTTGAAGTCCATCTAAAGAAGTTGAAAATTGAAGAGATGACTAAATACATGGAGTTCACCAATCTTTGATATGAAAATTTGGAAATGTTGATAATAGGAAGGCTTAGCTCAAAGCTAAAGAAGCAAGTGAATAACTCATACCTCCTCTATGAGGTGGATTTTATGATCCATAAAGAAACCAAGAAGAAATTAGAAGTAGCTAATGCAAAACTTGAGGTTCTCAAGAGAAAATTCAAAGATCATAGGTTAGTTGCTGAGAACCTAACCAAGAGGATGAATGACAACTAGAAACTGAAAAACCTTATCCATACATTTAACATTGAACTTAAATAGTTTGTAGGTTGGCTTGTTAATATGAAGAAGATGTTTCCTATAATGCCTTGCCCATGGGATGTACCGACACCAGCCAATCTAGGAGAAGATACTTAGACAATCAATGACCCACGAAGTAAGGAGGAGAAGATGAAGGCACTCCTAGACACCTTTAAATTTTTAGAAGTAGTAGTAGGGCATCATAAACCATCAACAAGTTTGGGATGTGATGCGGAACCATCTGAGCCATGGGTATAACGCCCCTATTAATTATCTACAAAATATCTTATAAGTAACTAATAGAGATGCTTGAAACCCTAAGGATCTAGATTTAACCTTGATTTACTAACTCAAAAGGAAGCATTGAAAATATAAAAATTATTAATTAGAAGCATAAATATAGTAGACCAATATGGCATAGCAAAATTTTACAATACTCGCATGTATATTTAAATAAAATTTATTTAGAAAAAATTTTAGATTTGCATAGCCACAAGAGTATTGTCTAAAAATTCCACTAGTAGCATCATAAAATGGTGTGTTTCACCTTAATTGGACACCTAGAAATAAAGTTATTTTCATTTTAAGTTTACTAAATTAAATAATTGATGAGTGGCGAGGTACCCCTACACTCAACCATACGAATACGAGCGTTACACGCGCTATCCGGTCGAACTCCACAGACTAAGTGCCTACACGCCTTATGGAACACTTAAGGTTAATCGTTCATTGTCTTCCCAGACTTACTTGTATTTGTCATAGTTGTATGGTTAAGTAAGTCTGAGGTATGTGATTTTTATATCTTTTATATTTTATCACCTATGCTAATGAGGGAAAGGGTGAAGAGACTAAGTAACTAACTTTAACTAACTAAGTTCTAATGCCTAGCATCAATATCTGTTCCCACTTGTCGTTCACACCTTGAACCAATGAAACCTTCTGGGATTACCAAACGCTATTCGTTACTGGGATTACCAAGCGTAATGCACGCGCTCAAAGCGACTGTACTGAATGCACTTAACTAGGAGTGTTGAGGGTTGAGAAAGATTAATTAACTAATAAATCATTTAAACAATTAACAATAATTAAAGTCCTAATTAGCTTATTCCATGCACTGCAAGGTTTATCCAAAATTTCGTCTTTATTTTTGTACACAAACTTGTGCTCAAATACAATATTTGCTCGAATAAAGATCCATTCACTTTGGGACTCCTACTGCGGGCACATGGAAATTACTCTAACTTTGGAATGGAAAAACTGCAAGAGTTTCGCTAAGGGTCTAGATCTAGATGGAGAAACAAGGGAGAGCTACCACTTATTTATAGATTTGGTGGTGCGCTACGATATCATGTATGCGATATCACAGGAGAAGACGCGATATTGCGTACACGATATTGAGGCCTATGCGATATCACATCCCATCATACCCCCATGACTAAATAAAAACTCATCCTCAAGTTCCTTACAAAATATTGGGAAGGTATGGGATTATTGACTTGAATGGAACTAATGGTGAATGGGACGACATGTGAATGGATCATCATTACAGAACATGACAAAACTGGTGTTTACAACAACAAGAGTGAACACTTTATACATTTGTCATCAGGCCTTAGTTGGAAGCTGAGAGAGAGAAGAAAGAAGAGAGAAGAAGTCTGCTGCTGCCAACGCCAAGATTGCACCTTTCGTTGTCTATCCATAAGCATGCCATCCATCTCATTCCTTGCATTGCTACTTCAGCACCGATCCATTCCAAGTGTTCCCTCCAGATCCAATCCATTGTTGTATGATTTCCATCTGCACACACAACACAGTCTTATATTAGCAAGGGTAAATGAATCACAATGCAGTTGATACCTTGCTTTAGTGAAAGGTCCATTGGCTGGGTTGTCATATGGCTGATG
>MNCI01011534.1:670522-682581 GCA_015680685.1 Gnetum montanum | reverse complement strand
ACGGTTGGTGGAACTGTCTTGGGTTACCTCGAGGATAAGGTAACCTTCGGGGTGCTTGTCATTTGTTAAGTCTTGGGTTGAGTGCATACACCCCAGACTCTTGTAGATGTGAGATTATTGGGCAACATCCCTTAGGATGTTCATATTGGCAAATCTCACATCCACCGTCATTGTCTATATTTGAATCCACAACCTCATCGGCGATAGTCATTTTTTCCTTACCCTTGTTACGTGCATGGTCTACATCTCTTTGCTTTTTCTTATCATGGTTTTCTTATCATGGTCACTACTTCGTTCCTTAGACTCCTCTACGATTTTCAAAATAGTTTTGAATCTACTATCTAAGGAGTCCCACATTTGATCTACCTTAGCCGACACTTCAGTTATTAACTTTTGAAGTGGCAAGGTTTTTCTATTCACCAACTCTTCGAGTGGTGACTCATCCTCTTCCTCACAGAATCTTACTCCCTTCTTTTGGAGGGAAGGATCACGGTTATACTCTTCTGTGCTTTCTCTTTTCCGTAGCTCTCCTTCTTCATTAGCTACTTGCTCCAATAGTCTATGAACTTCATGGGACCAAAGTTATGATAATCTCCCTTGGGCATATGTTCCAAGGGTTTGCCTAGTTTCATATCTTAGCCCATCTACGAGGTGGCGTAGTTGATCCCGTTGTGTGTAACCATGGCCCGGGCAATGATGTAGCAATGCATAATATCAGCCCATGGAAGCATCCAAGGATTCATGATTACCCTACTTCCATCTTTGGATCTGCTTACGTAAGTTGAACACTCTAGAGTACATTTGGTATTTATCGTTGAACAATTCTAGCATCGTACTCCACCGTCTAATGGATTCTAGTTCTAAGGACTAGTACCAACTTTCTACTTCTTTTATGAGTGTCCTTGAGAGTAGCTTTAACTTTTGCCACTTGTTTTCAATATTCTGCAAGGTGCAGGAATCGTGGAATGCCTGTAAGTGATTCAACGGATCAACATTGTATCCCCCCTCAAACCGTGGGATATTATTCATGTCTAGTCTCTTGATCCAGCTATCTTTCTGGTGCCTTGTAGGTATTCTTACAGCCTCTGTAATGTCTAACATACTTTGGGTTGCTAGTATGGGTTCATCATGGTCATCTCTCTCATGACATATGTGATGCCTACGTGGTTCCCTACTTTCCCTTCTATGCCTTGACTCTCTAGAATTCCCTCATCCTCGCTCTCGACTCTCTCATCGAGGGTTCTCATCTTGCTTATCCTTACCCTTATCCTCACGGTTGTGCTCTTTGTGACTACGTCTGGATGTGGAAGGAGAGGGTGAATGGTGCGATGAAGGAGAAGAAGAAGGGGAACCATCACCATGAAGATGTTTCTTACCTTCTCTTTGGTGGCTACGGCCCCGATCATGATGATGATTAGAATTCTTAACCTTATCTTGTGCTTGTGTTTCCTCAGTGAATACTTGGTGTTCGTGGGGATCAAAACAAGGGTTGTGTATCATGGAGTGTAGGTTCTGATACCCCACCTCCTCACTATCATTAGGAGGGGGAACATCATTTCATGGAGAACCTATTGAGATAGGTTCACCACCCTTAACTTCTCTTATGATAGGCGAAGCATTATGGGGGCCTTTGCCCTTCAAAGATGTGTGGTGACTCTCCTGTCGCAGGTCCCATTGATGTTGTGCTTCTGTGGGATGGTAGTCCCTCATGTTGTAATTGCATGCAACATACTTAATGTATAATTGCAACATGTCAATTCGTGCAAGGGCATGAAGGAGCATGTTGGGAGCAGCTCTTTCTGTAGGCAACACAATGTTACCCTCCAAGTCTCTCCATCGTAGTTGTTCATCTTGATGGAAGACAAAGGTAAAGTTGGGTATATATTCATCATGATGAATATATACCACACTAAATTGTTGAGGAACTGGCAGATCTAGGTTATGTGTGTTAGACCATTGACTATCTCTTGTGTGATCCCTAGGTGGTGGAGTGCTTTTATGAGAAGAAGACATCTTAGTTTAGTTCAGTGTGTTATTGACCATTGTTTAAATTTTCTTCTGATTAACCCTAAGGGTTCGTTTAAGCTTCCCAACAATGTGGATGATTTCCTATGTTCTACTTAGTACACAAACAACTTAGTCCCAGGCAACGGTGCCAATGGTGAGTGGCAAGGTACCCCTACACTCAACCATATAAATACGAGCATTACACGCGTGATCCGGTCGAACTCCGCAGACTAAGTGCCTACACGCCTTATGGAACACTTAAGGTTAATCGTTCGTTATCTTCCCAGACTTGTATTTGTCACGGTTGTATGGTTAAGTAAGTCCGAGGTATGTGATTTTTATATCTTTTATGTTTTATCGCCTATGCTAATGACGGAAAGGGTGAAGAGACTAAGTAACTAACTTTAACTAACTAAGTTCTAATTCCTAGCATCAGTATCCATTCCCACTTTCCGTTCACACCCTAAACCAATGCAACCTTCTGGGATTACCAAACGCTATTCGTTACTGGGATTACCAAGTGTAAGGCACGTGCTCGAAGCGGTCATACAAAATGCACTTAACTAGGAGTGTTAAGGGTTGAGAAAGATTAATTAACTAATAAAGCATTTAAAAAATTAACAATAATTAAATTCCTAATTAGCTTAGTCCATGCACTGCAAGGTTTATTCAAAAGTTCATCTTTATTTTCGTAAACAAACTTGTGCTTAGGTACAATATTTGCTAGAATAAAGATCCGTTCACTTTGGGACTCCTACTGCGGGCACATGGAAATTACTCTAACTTTGGAATGGAAAAACTGCAAGAGTTTCACTAAGGGTCCAAATCTAGATGGAGAAACAAGGGAGAGCTGCCTCTTATTTATAGATTTGGCAGCACGCTACGATATTGCGTACGATACATCGCGTACGCGATATCGTAGCCTATGCAATATCGCGTCCCATCAATAATGAAATATTAATATATAATAAATAATATTAAAATTTCTCAAACATATAGGATGCATCAAAATAAAAAATGTTCCTTGAAATCCCCTGGTCCCAAAAGCATAGATGGAAAATTAATATCTATCATACTTTATTATTTATTCACAAAAGTTGGTACACATCACAAATATCCAAGAAGTGCACAAGGTTTCTATTTTATAGAAATATAAAATGTATAGAAATTATTTTTCAATTTGAGAGGGTACATCTTGTACAGAATTGGTCCATCTTTCATCTTATGTCCCTCTTCTAACATTTCCTTTGCTACTCTAGGCTCTCTACATTGAACTGCAGGAGGAGTTAGAACTCCTCAAATAAGAAAGATTATTTTATTTCTCTCTTCATGGCTCATAAAGTTTATGGGCTAGAAATCTTACATTATAGGCTAGACAAAGATTTTCAATAAAATATTCAAAAATATTTTTTGGTCCAAAAATGCCACAAATTTTTCAGAAATCCAAATAAAATGTAAAAATCCAAAGAATACATATTTTAATTATTTAATTATTTGGTATCTAAAGATATCATAAATTGCTTTAAAAATCCAAAGAACATATATCTTATTTAGGCATTTTTAAAGGCTAGGTCTTGATTATCCTCATTACCAAAGGGACTCACTAATAAGTCTTAGAATAACCTCACTACTATCATTGGATTAGCCTCGTGATTCCAAACAAGTCACTCATGGCAAGGTCTTGGCAATAGCCTCATTACTAACATCCTTAATGGCTAAAGCATACATATCATTGAAAGGATAGGTCTTGACTGTGCCTCACCACACACAACTAGACTCAACTACTTAGTTTCATGGTCTCAACTAAATCCATAACCTCACATAAATGTACAATTAAAATCCAAGGTAAGAAATCTATTCGACAATCCTTATTCCCATGGGATGGATCCCACTAAAGAACACTTTACTACTGCATATAGCTAGGGACATCTAAAAGATCCATAGCACCAATTACCAATTGCATAAAATTGGCCCCAAAAATATTATTATTATATTTCAAAATTCCAAAGGTGCCCAAAATGGCCAAAAATCCATGAAAGCTCAAATTCCATAAAATTTTTACAAAATCGTGTTTATGTCATGAGAAGATCCTAAATATTCATAAAATATCCATGGGCAAGTTGGGCATAATTTTCATAATTTCCAAAATTCTCAAAAAGACAAAAAATGATATAAACAAGATTAAAATATTTTTTTTCATAAAAAAAATCAAAAATCACACAAATCTAGCAAAATCTTAACTTATTAATTAAAATCATAGAATACTAATAGAAGACTAGGAAGCAAAAAGGAGACATAGAAAGAAAATCTATAGCATTATGGGGTAATCATGTGAAAGGAAAATAAAATAAACGTCCTTATGATGGAAGGGCTTCCAAATTTTTTTTGTATCTTCTTTTCCCTCCCAATGGTGTTAATTTTTCTTTCTTTTCTTAGCTTGTCACATCCAAAACCCTTCTTCAAACTACAAAGAGATGTTTCTAAGGCCACTACCTATTTATAAGGAAAAAAATGGAAGAAACTAGGCTCAAATTGATTTTAAAACAAAGAAAAAAAGAAAAAAAAAAGTCTTTTTAGAAAAATGTGACTGGATACTATTTTGCAAAAACGTTGGTTGCAAACCAAATCACAAAAAAGGAAAAGAAAAGAATAGAAAAACAATGGTAGAGATAGAAACATCTTTGAGAAACTAATATTTAACTTAAAGAAGATTGTAGTTGTATTCATCATCATCATCATCATCATCATCCTCACCTTGTACCAACAAAATGAAATAACTATGATCTTACTATTGGAAAATAATACATAACAAAGCTTTCAAATAGAATATGGAATAAGTGACTCAAAACACATTCAAATACAATGAGAGACAATAGATAAATTACATTGATCACCAAGAATGAAATGATTGATCCTTGTTTAAAATTTATTGCTAATTAAAGATGTTCATTTTCAAGCATGTTATGTAATTAGATACTAAAAAAAGTGAAAATGAATCTTTACTTCTACAAAGATGAGAAACAATTTGCATATGCTAAACACAAGTACCAATAGCAAGACCTTGTAAGGTTGATAGTTGTGTACCCCTAAAATGGTTTTTTTTTCAATTTTCTTATTTTTATTAAAAAAGATAACTTATCACATCATTAATGCTTAATGTGTGAGTAACCAACTTATAATTTTAGAAACTTTGAAGACAAGAAGGTCAAATACTTAGAGATCTAGAGACATGAGGATCTAACGGTTAGAAATCGAGAAGTCCAAAGTCCAAAAGTCTAGATATCCAGAAGGCCAAACATTTAGCTGAATATGCCACATCACATTCTAACTTCATCACATTCATTATTGTAATTTCTACATGTGAATAATTACATTTAAGTTTCTAAATTATTGAATTCATTCCATTTTCTCATACTAAAAGGAAGAAAACTACTCATGTCATTAGTTAATTGAAGTAAGACATTCCTTCATGCTATGTAATTTAATTAAGCAAATCAACAACATAATCTTTAGCTTTTTTAAGGTCTCACTTAGGAATCATTTGTTCATATGCTATGTAGCCTTCCATCAGATAAATCTCTAAGTTTGAATGCCTTTGATTTTGAATTTACAAGGAAATATATGTACATATCTAGTTAAGATTCTTTTAAACTTATTTAATGATGTATTATGGATGACACCATGAATACTCTAATGGATTATTGGTGTATTAGCATATGTAGTTACATATTCATAATCTTTTCAAAAGGCATTGCTAATTGAGTTAGAAAACTACTTCTTAACATTATTCTATAGGATGATGTTGCATTTATCTAGAGTTGTTTAATAATTAATTACATAAATCCTATGCATAAGTTTTTACTCTTTACATATGTACAAAAACATAGAGTTGGTATTCTTAGAATTAATTTAAGAAAGGCTTATTGTAGCTTCTCTTGGAAACCTCTATACTACAAGAAATATCATCTTTTAAGATGTTAGTGAATCTAATCACTTGGAATGTGATTAATTAATGCAAAATTATCATTAGTGTCTTAAAAGCCTTTTAAAGCACCACACATGCATGATAAGGATAACACATTAAAATTCTTAGGCTATTAGAGGTGCCTTGGAAGTTTTGGACATTTAAAGTTGATGGGAAGCAATATCGCATAGGCCGCGATATCACGTTGTTAGCTACAATATTGCGTACGCAATATCGTAGCCCAGCGCTAGTTCTATAAATAAGAGGTGGTCGTCCCTTGTTTCTCCATCTAGATCTAGACCTTAGCCAAACTCTTTCCATTTTACCATTCCAGAGTTAGAATAATTTCTATGTGCCCACAGTAGGAGTCCTAAAGTGAACAGATCTTTATTCGAGCAATTCTGTACCTGAGCACACAATTGTGTACGGAAATAAAGATGAGCTTTTGGATAAACCTTGTAGCATATGGACTAAGCTAAATAGGACTTTAATTATTGTTAAATGTTTAAATGCTTCCTTAAGGACTTAATCTCTCTCAACCCTCAACTCTCATAGTTAAGTGCATTCAGTACGACCGCTTTGAGCATGTGCGTTACACTTGGTAATCCCAGTAATGAATAGCGTTTGGTAATCCCAGTAGCATTGCATTAGTTTAGGGTGTGAATGGCAAGTGGGAATGGATACTGATGCTAGGACAATTAAATCTCAGTTAGTGAAAGTTAGTTACTTAGTCTCTTCACCCTTTCCTCTCTTAGCATAGGCGATAAAAGAGATAAAAGACATAAAAATCACATACCTCAGACTTACTTAACCATACAATCATGACAATACAAGTAAGTATGGGAAGAAAATGATTGATTAACCTTAAGTGTTCCATAAGGTGCGTAAGCACTTAGTCCTTGGAGTTCGACCAGATCACGTGTGTAACACTCGTATTCGTATGGTTGAGTGTAGGGGTACCTCGCCACTCATCATTGGCGTTGTTGTCGGAGACTTAGTTGTTTGTGTGCTAAGTAGAACATAGGAAATCATACACATCATTGGAAAGCTTAAACAAACCCTTAGGGTTAATCATATGAAAATATAACATAACAATAAACAACACACCGAACAAAAATAAGATGTCTTCTTCTCCACACAAAAGCACTTCACCACCTAGGACCAACACTAGAGACAATCGATGGCACAACATACATAACCAAGAACCGCCAGTTCCTCAACAATTTAGTGTGGTATATATTCATCATGATGAATATATACTCGACTTTGCCTGTGTCTTCCATCAAGATAAACAACTGTGTTGGAGAGACTTGGAGGGTAACATAGTGTTGCCTCCAGACAGAGCAGCCCCCAACATGCTCCTTCGTGTCCTTGTATGAATTGGAATGTTAAAATTATACGCTAAGTACATTGCACTCGATTACAACGTAAGGGACTACCATTCCACAAAAGCGCAACATTAACAGGACTCATGGCAGGAGAGTTACCACACATCGTTGAAGGGCAAAGGACCCCATAATGCTTTGCCCATCATAAGAGAAATTAAGGGTGGTGAACCTATCTCAATAGGTTCTCCACAAAATGATGTTCCCCCTCCTAACAATAGTGAGGAGGTAGGGTATCAGAATCTTCACTCCATGATTCACAACCCTGGTTCTGATTCCCACAAACACCAAGTGTTCAATGAGGGAACACAAACACAAGATAAGGGCAAGCATTCTAATTGTCATCACGATCGGGGTTGAGATCACCGAGGGGAAGGTAGGAAGCATCATCATGGCAATGGTTCTCCTTCCTCTTCACCTTCATCACACCATTCATCCTCTCCTTCAACATCGGGATGTAGTCATAAGGAACCTCATCATGAGGACAAGGGTAAGCAAAATGAGAAACCTTGACGAGAGAGTTGAGAGCGAGGACGAGGGCATTCGAAAGAATTAAGGCATGGAAGAAGGGAAAGTAGGGAACCGCGTAGGCATCATATATACCATGAAAGAAATGACAACAAAGAACCCCTACTAGGAACCCAAAGTATGTTAGAAATTATGGAGGTTGTTAGAATACCTACAAGGCACCAAAAAGATAGTTGAATCAAGAGACTAGACATGAATACATATCCCATGGTTTGAGGGGGGATACAATGCTGATCTACAAAATCACTTACAGGCATTCCACGATGCCTGTGCCTTGTAGAATATTGAAAACAAGTGGCAGAAGTTAAAGTTCTTCCCAAGGACACTCATAAAAGAAGCGGAAAGTTGGTACTGGTACTTAGAACCAGAATCCATTAGATGGTGGAGTACGATGCTAGAATTGTTTAACGATAAATACCAAACGTACTCCCGAGTGTCCAACTTGCATAAGAAGATCCAAGGATGGAAGCAGGGTAATCACAAACCCTTGGATGCTACCATGGGCCAATATTATGCACTGTTACATTGTTTCTCGGGCCATGGTTACGCACAACGGGATCAACTTCACCATCTCCTAGATGGGCTAAGACATGAAACTAGGAGAACCCTTGGAACATATGCCCAAGGAAGATTATCAAAACTTATGTCCCATGAAGTTCATAGATTATTGAAGCAAGTAGCTAAGGAAGAAGGAGAGCTATGCAAAAGAGAAAGCATAGAAGAATATAACCATGATCCTTTCCTCCGAAAGAGGGGAGTGAGATTCTACAAGGAGGAGGATGAGTCACCACTCAAAGAGTTGGTAAATAGAATAACCTTGCCACTTCAAAAGTTGACAACCGAAGTGTTGGCTAAGGTAGATCAAATGTGGGACTTCTTAGATAGTAGATTTGAAACCGTTCTCAAAGTTGTAGAGGAGTCTACGGAGCAAAGTAGTGACCATGATAAGAAAAAGAGGAGAGATTCAGATCATGCACGTAACAAGGGTAAGGGAAAAATGACTATCACTGATGAGGTTGTGGACTCTGATACGGACAATGATGGTGGATGTGAGATCTGCCAATATGACCATCCTAAAGGATGTTGCCCAATAATCTCACATCTGGAAGAGTTCTGGGTGTATGCACTCAACCCAAGATTTAACAAACGGCAAGCACCTTGAAGGTTACCTTATCCCCAAGGTAATCCAAGGAAGTTCCACCAACCCTTAATGTATTATCCAAGTGGAAATCTACCACAACCTATCAAGAAACACCAGTAGTGGCAATACCCATAGTCATGGGGGATGCCATCACCTAGGCAACAATACCCTTACCGGCAACCAGATCCATATGGCTACTACGTGCAGCAGCTAGTTTCTCCAAGTGACTCTATCAGTCACATGACCCCACAACATCACTACCAAGTTTGTGAGTATTTTAATACTCCCTCTCCTAGAAGGGACACCCCACATGCATACCATTCTCCAAATCCATCCACATCTCTTACGCTAATAGTTCCACTACCACCTGCTCCAACGATGCAAGGGGAACTCCCCACTCAACCACAACAACGTAATGCTATGAGAGTTGTAAACCTTCAACCCACTGTTGGTTCTAACAACCATACAAAGAGAAAACCTTTCTTTAGAACTAACAGTCCAAACAAGCTCTCACAACCACAAGCGATTGAATCTATGAGCACTCCTCCATCAATAAAGGCTTCAGAGCTCCCTTCAAACCAACAACAGAGCTCAACGTACACGGTTATGTTAACACATACCGTCACTGACTGGATAAAGGTGGGCCACCTTCCTAGGAAACTCTCTGACCCTGAAAGTTCCTTAATCTACCTCCAAGTCACTGGGAATGAACCACATAAGGCCCTTCTTGACTCAGGTTCCAGAGTCAACTTAATATCACAAGAAATGTATAAAGCTTAGAACCTGCCTCCACTAAAGAAGAGCAATATTCAATTAGAGCTGGCTAACCAGTCCATCACTGTCCCTCTAGGACTTGTGGAGGACGTCATTACCACCGTGTGTGGTTGGTCATACCCAGTTGATTTCCTAGTGATAGAAGTCAACAATAACAAAGGGGACTTCCCAATTATAATAGGGAGGGCATGGCTAAGTACCATAAATGCATGCCTAGGAATCCACGATCTTTCCCTGGAAATATCTAAGGAAAACTCTTATGGAAAGATCAAGAAGAAAAAAGTTCCATGCATCACATATAGTGATATAGAGGGTGATGACATACAGGAATGCTCAGCATCTCTTGCATGCAACTGGTGTGCTTAGAAAGTTAACATACAAAAGTGCCTGTATGTAGCAACCACACAACAAGAGAACACCTAGTGGTTGAATGCTAATCAAGAGAGCATCCCACTAATATGCATGGAACTAACTGAGGGAACAACATATGCTCACATCGAAAGCATAGATACATTGGAGCATGAGCATCGCCAACTTCCAACCCTTAACCTGAAAACATCAATTGGGAGAAGTTGGACACTTCTAAAAAATTTAAACAATCTCGCTCCCTATTTTGGATCTCTCCCTTCCAATTCAGTCATGGGGGAGATGGCCACCTATGCTAATCATTTGAGGCCCTCAGTTCTTTTTAAATTTTTGTTTTACAAATTTCTTTACCTTTTCTTGTTTTTTTTTACAACATCGTTTATACTTTTTCATTTCTTTGTTTGTTTGATGACTTTGTTTGATTCATCACTTAATAAGTGCTTCGAAGATGGTATGAACTGTATTCCATTGATTGCTAATGTTTGGTTTTTACCTTTAAGTTATGATGTTGATACTAAGGTATGGTTCTTTTGATATAACAGGCAATGAGTCCACATCATCCATATGTCCATGAATTTATATGGTCTCTCTTGGCTTGGAACTATACAGTCACCTTTCTCAATAATAAGAACTATCAATGAATCGGTGACTGGGTATTTCTCAAACTAAGGAAGGACTCAAGGATTGAAAAGGGTGTGACTTTAAGGGGATTTGATGCACTTGTGCTGGCCATTCTCTTGGGTGCTTGGATGTTTTCTTCTTGATTTTTCTTACCATTCTGACGTTGCCACATTATTGGGAAGCTGAGCAAATAAAAATAATAAGTCTTTACATGGTGTGGTTCTCACACAAAGAAAAAAAAAGGTGAGAATTCAAAGCACACCCCTTAGAAGAAATAATGATTTGAGCTACAAGCACTTCTTATGGAACTAAAATAAATATGTTCCCTCTAACTAAGGCCCTTCTCGCTTCCTACTTTCTCGTCTTTTGGTTCGTCAGAATGGTGGTGACTCTTTGGTCAAGGCATTCTTGCTACTTCAAGTGGTTGGATGGGTTGAATGTATTAATGCAAAGTCACTGAATGTGGTTTGTTTGAGGTTAGATTTGGAATGGAATCTACTAAGTCACATTAACCATTAATACACAAGGGGCTGTACACCACCTTGTTCTCGAGATTCCATTCCATTCTCTTCTTTCCATCCTTCTTTCCCCATTTATCACCTCATTGCCAGTTGTGTCAGTAGTCCATATCTTGGTGGATGCATTTTTTTTCTTTTTGGTAAACTCTTGTGGTTAAGAGTTTAACTTTTGTTTCCAAATGACATTTCTAGAGCCTACAAACTCTTTGAATGTGGGATTGTCAGGGCATTAAGGGAATGAGCCTGCTTTGGGGAGGACCCACTGACATTCCTATTTGGTGCATCCATTATGTTGGCACATTTCAAGCTATTACATGGAGCAGGAGTTTCAGTCTATTTAAATAGAAGGAAAGAGAATAAAAATAAAATGAAATAGGTGTAAAAATTCGGATGATTTTTACGGTGATAAAACACGTATTTTATTTTAATCCTTACATTGGGTAAAGAATGTGATATTTTGGCATATTACATTCAACCAAACTCAGACTGGTTCAGCAGCGGTGGCGGACACGAGATTTACATGGCCTGACCATACAAACATATTGATGAGAAACATTAACCAAGAATGGTGTCGATCCTACTTTTACAGATTCACATTAAAGCCAATGAACAGAGAAAATTGGATTCTGTGGTAAGAAGAAACAGTGTACTGTACTGAATGCTTTCAGAGACAGGGGCGCATCTTGTGATGTCCAGGCATTGGAAAATCATTTTTGAAGCTAAAAAATGGTACACTTACTCTCAAAAGAAACGCG
>MNCI01011534.1:658078-668780 GCA_015680685.1 Gnetum montanum | reverse complement strand
CAAAATTTTATTTGTTACAAGTAGGTATTATAAGGACCGCGTAGACTAGGTAGTTGAACAAAATAGGAAATTTTCAACAACTCACAGTACTTGGCAAAGTTGGCTGAATCTCTTTAAAGTAAGTCATTTGTAGTTTACACGCAACGCAATCATTACATTTCTCACAACCACACACCGCAACAACACACACACATACTCACATTAACTACTGAGTTTATTTGGAGGTATCTGGGCCTTGGTGTTGCCAGAGACCAGCAGGCACCTAAATCCTGTTCGAGGACACTCGTTGGCGGTCGCGTCCCAAACGGTCGCCAACACGTTAATTTCTTTCCTTTAAAAATTGCTGCAATCACCATTTATTTTGTTCATTTCCATCTTTGACATCCATTTTAATTGGTGTGACCATTGTTTCTTTTTTCTCCATCTTTCTTATTCCTTATCTTTTTCCATTCTCTCGCTACCGGAGGTTCGCGATTAGTCATGGGGGTCCTAGTCCAATTTTTTTGATTTTCTCCTAACCCTTACACCTTGGGTAGTCATCATTAGTATGTCTCCAGAATCTACATTAGCCATACCACAACTCAACCAATGGACCTTACACGGAGGCAAGGTATCAACTACATTGTGATTCATTTACCCTTGCTAATATGCAACTATGTTGTGTGTGCAGATGGCAATCAGATAACAATGGATTAGACCTGGAGGGAACACTTGGAATGGATCAATGCTGAAGTAGCTATGAAAGGAGCAAGATTGATGGTGCACTTATGGATGGATAATGAAAGGTGCAATCTTGGTGTTGGTAGCAACAAACTTCTTCTCTCTCTCTCTTTCTCCCTTGGCTACCAAATAAGGCTAGATGTCAATTGTATATAGTGTTCACTCTTGTTGTCATGAACACTAATTTTGTCATGTATTGTAATGATGATCTGTTCACATGTCACCTCATTCACCATTAGTTCCATTCAATTCAATAATCCCATACCTTCCCAGTATTTTGTAAGGAACTCGAGGATAAGTTTTTATTCAGTCATGGGGGTATGATGGGACGCGATATCGCATAGGCTGCGATATCGCGTCAGTTCTATAAATAAGAGGTGGCCATCCCTTGTTTCTCCATCTAGATCTAGACCTTAGCCAAACTCTTGTCATTTTACCATTCCAGAGTTAAAATAATTTCTATGTGCCTACAGTAGGAGTCCCAAAGTGAACGGAACTTTATTCAAGCAATTCTGTACCTGAGCACACAATTGTGTACAACAATAAAGATAAAATTTTGGATAAACCTTGTAGCATATGGACTAAGCTAAATAGAACTTTAATTATTGTTAAATGTTTAAATGCTTCCTTAAGGACTTAATCTCTCTCAACCCTCAACTCTCATAGTTAAGTGCATTCAGTACGACCGCTTTGAGCATGTGCGTTACACTTGGTAATCCCAGTAACGAATAGCGTTTGGTAATCCCAGTAGCATTGCATTGGTTTAGGGTGTGAACGGCAAGTGGGAACGGATACTGATGCTAGGACGATTAAAGCTTAGTTAGTGAAAGTTAGTTACTTAGTCTCTTCACCCTTTCCTCTCTTAGCATAGAAAATAAAAGAGATAAAAGACATAAAAATCACATACCTTAGGCTTACTTAACCATACAACCGTGACAATACAAGTAAGTCTGGGAAGACAACAATTGATTAACCTTAAGTGTTCCATAAGGCACGTAAGCACTTAGTCCTTGGAGTTCGATCGGATCGCGCGTATAACGATCGTATTCGTATGGTTGAGTGTAGGGGTACCTCGCCACTCATCAAAAGCATATTAAAGATGAACTCCATTTAAAGCATCTCAAATGGAAAAAAAATATTCATGTTTTTGACATGCTAACTAACATAATGTTTTTCTTTTTGTTTTTAGGTTTTAGAAGGAGGGATGGGGGTTGGTGTGGGCAAGTTTCTAGAACCCAAAACAATTTTACTATAGATATACCCTATCAAGATATAACTTTCACAATATATGTGATATCACACCTCCTTGGGGGATGCCTATTCCTTACCTGATATACCCCAAGACATATAGCTAACATAATATACTAGAAGAATTATGAAGAAATATAATGATGTCTCAATTGTAACTCGAACTAGCAATCTTTTGCTTACAAATCCTTATTAGAAAAAAAGCTAATTACTTAAGTCACCTCTCATTGGGAAAGCTACATTTATAGGAGTAAGTTACATGAATTTCTATCAAATTAAAGAAGTCTAGTTAATGGTATTAAAACTAAAACTAAAACTAAAGCTTTATTACATTCAAAGACTAATAGGATCTATTGAATAGATATTATATTTTCATGAAAAATAAAGATAAATTTTACTAATTGAATAAGCACCAATGAGAGCAACAAAAACCAATCATATAAGTTTTTGGTTGTAACATTATAATGTTGTCTCAAATGGGTAGTTGTAACATAAAAAAAAACATATGAAACTTATTCTCAAGGGCTTCTGATATGCTATTGGTACAATAATTGACCATAGGCATGGAACAATTTAAAACTATAATTATGGGCTTGATTCTTCTTACAATGTCATTAAAGGAAAAAGAGTTTTAAGATAAAGGTAGAATAAATGATCGAAGAAGTGCTTAATGGAAAATTTCTTTGAGCTTGAACCTTTATTCAAAAGCGTAATCCATGATAGAACTTATAGAGCAAAGAATAATTTTCATTTTTGATAAAACCTCATAACAAGGATGAGCTAGAGTTGATCTATCAAGTAATCGTTAAGATGAGTTTCAATTTAGAATTTTTGAAAAAAGATCCAAATAAAGACAACACATTTTAAATCTGTAGGACAAGAATTTCGAAGCAAAGTAAACCCTTAGAGGATTTTCATTTGTCTTTTACAAAATTGGAAACATAGATTTTTCAAGGCATAGCATGGATAAATTCAATTGAGCCTTAGGAACAAAGCTTGTAAATCAATTAAGGCTAGAATTTATATTTTCTAGTTATAAGCAAGGCAATCATAAAAGTAATCACAAGACTTAAGAATCAGTTTCATGTTAACGACATTATGCCAAATAGTTGAGTGACAATAGAACCCCTCATTTTTAAGAGGAAGAACCTAGTTAGAAAAAGGGGTTTTGACACATCAACTAGTAGAGCGAAAATTTGGGTTTGGTAATGAACAAAGAAAATGGATTTACTTAATCAAGCTTTACAAATGTAGAAGTGGATCATAGAATGAATAAGTGGGACTTCAAAAAAGCTTTGATTAGTTCTACCACGTAAGCATACTGATGAGTTAGTAAAGCTAAGTTTGGAATCTATAAGATAGCACAAGAATAGATTTGCCAAGTTAGCTCTAAAGTTTAAAGCATTACTTCAAGAAACCCGCTTGTGGGGAAAAAAATAACTTTATGAACTGGTTCAATGGCCATGTAAATAGTCATATGAAGAAGACTCATAAAGTTGAAAAATAGTCCTACAAATTGGCTCTTCCACATACACATAATTTAAGGAGTAAGGAAGAGACTCTACAAAGTGGCCCTATGAGCCACATCATCATTTGGTCATGAAAAATGAAAAGAGCTTGTACAAAGAACAAAAAGTATAACTCACAAAAAAGTTTACTTTCAGTTCTACCATGTCAAATTCGTTAATGTGGCTAAGATTCATAAAACTTAAAATTTTTGGTGAAATTCATTTCATCAGGAAGAGGTTCATAGAGCTTTAAAATAGTTCTACTAAACAGGTCTACCAAGTAAGATCTTTGATTAATGCATGTACATAGAGCCAAAATATGAATCTACTAAGAAAAACTAAAATGGATTCTATGGGTCATGTTAGCCATGCAAATAAACCTCTTCATGTTTGCTCTTAAAAATTTAGTAGGCTCATAGAATTAAGGAAAATAGTTTAGGAAGAAAGCTTTGAAATGAATTTTCCATATCATCATAAATAGGGAGTTCATAGAACCAAAATTTAGCTCTACAAAATGGTTCTACCACATCAACTTGTTGTGCGGTATCATATTCATAAGAATAAAAAAGAGGTTATATAGAGAGACTTTTTCACGCCATTAAATATCACATCAACATCTTGGTATGGAGCTAGTTTGGTATAGCTAGATTTCTACTCTATGAACAAACTCTTCCATGTCAGCATTAGCTATGTCAACTTCCGCCATGTAATTACTCAAGGTAAAAGCTTGAAATTAAAAATTCTTTAGTTTTTTCAAGTCAAAATTAAAGGAAAAAGTTTATAGAACCAAAATTCAGTCTCTCTAAGGATCCCTATATCTACATGTTAATGTTGAAAGAAGGATGTTGCTCATAGAGTAACAATATGATTCTACAAAGCAATTGTAAAACAAAATTTATAACATATGTTGCATGAGCCAGCTTATAGAGCTAGTTTGTAGAGTTAAATTTCTACTCTACAAGAGATCTTTTCCACATCAACATATGCCACATTAGCTTCTAATAAAAGGATGGCTGATAAACCACATTTCCATCATACGAATAAGCTATTCTACATCAAAACCTACAATGTCAGCTTTCACCACATTAGTTGTTAAGAAGGCTACAAAATAGCTCTACGAGTAACAAAGCTATATTCCCACTTTCTCTACATAAGACACTTCCTTAAAGTGGATCTATAGTGATGAACCACAATATCGGGACTGCGATATCGCATCTGCGATATTGGGTCCACAATATCGGAGCCTTCCATGTAATATTAGGCATCTGATATCAGGACCTACCTTGTTGCCTATAAATAAGAGGTGAGCACACTTGGTTTTGGTAATTAGTCTTAGTCCTGTACCAAAACTCTTGCCTTTTTCCCTTACTATAGATAGAATTATTTCTGAGTGCTTGCAGTAGGAGTCATAAAGTGAACGGATCTTTATTCGAGCATTGTGTACCTAAGCACACCTTGTGTACGACAATAAAGAAAAACTTTGTGATAAACCTTGCAGCATTCAGAATAGATTAATTAATGTTAATTACTATTACTTAATGCTTTCCTTAGTTAATTAATGTTCTCTATCTCACCTTACAACTCTCCTAAGTAAGCACACTTAGTACAACCACCTCGAGCATGCGTGTAATGCTTGGTAAGCCAGTAACGATTAGCGTTTGGGAATCCTAGTAGTGTTGCACTGGTTTAGGATGTGTACGGCAAGTGAGAATAGATGCTGGTGTTAGGACTAGTTAAGGCATAGTTGAGTAGTTAAATTAAATTAGTTACTAAGTTATCTCTCTCCTCCCTTTGTAGCACCAAGACATAAAAATATAAAAGCCATAAAAATCATATACCTCAAGTTTACTTAACCATACAATCGTGCCATACAAGTAAGCTTGGGAAGACAATAATTGATCAACTTGTCCTTGTTCTACAAAGGTGCATAAGCACTTAGTCCTTGGAATTCAACCAAATTGTGTGTGTATGCTCGTATTCGTATGGTTGAGCGTAAGGATACCTTGCCACTCATCATTGGCACCATTGCTGGGAACTTTGTTGGTTGTGTGCTAATTAGAACTTAGGAAATTTTTCTCATCATTGGAATGAACCGTTACGGTTGGTTATCTTACAATTATTAAAGAGAAGAATATTACACATTGAATAGAAAATTATGTCTCCTTCTTACGAGAGTGTTTCACTACCTAGGTTTGATACAGGGAACAATCAAAGGTGTAGTACAAATGATAATCCACCAGTCCCTCAACAGTTTCGCGTGGTATACATTCATCCCAATTAGTATATACCAAACTTTACCTTTATCCTCCACTAGGATGAACAACTGCGTTGGCATGATTTAGAAGGTAACATAGTGTTACCTCCTGATCACTCAATCTCGGGCATGCCTCTTCATGATCTCTCATGCATTAATATGCAGCACTTATAGGCAGAGTACATTGTGCATGATCATGACTTGAGGGAGTATCAACCCACAGAGGCACAACGTCAAAGGGATCTACAATAGGAGAGACGTCATGAATTCATGAAGGGAAAGTTGTCTCAGAATGTCCTGTATGTCATAAGTAAAAATGAGGGTGGTGAACCTACCTCAGGAAGTCTCTCACACAATGATGTTCCTCCCATTGACTTCTGTCAAGGGGTTGTGTATCAAAATCTTCACTCAAACATCCATAACCTAGATTCTGGTACCAATGGATACAAAGGATCTAAAAGAGAAACACAAACACATGATAAAGATGGACATTCTGATCATAACAGCGATCGAGGTTGCGACCAACAAAGAGAAGGAAGCAAGCATCATCATGGTGATGATCCTCCTTCTTCTTCACCTTCATCATTCCTTCACCCTCTCCTTTAGGATTCGGACATAGTCATAAGGAAAAAGACCATGAGGATAATAGTAAGAGGAATAGAGATCATAGATGAAACAGTCGAGAAAGGGGATGAGGGCATTCTAGAGAAACTCATTATGAAAAGAGGGAAAGTAGGGAACCACATAAGCATCATAGATGCCATCGACAGTATGATCATGATGAACCCCTACTTGCCACCCAAAGTATGCTAGACATAACTGAGGTTGTTATAGTTCCAAAAAGGTACCAAAAAGATAGTAGGATTAGGAGATTAGACATGAACAGTATCCCACGATTTGAAGGGGGATACAACGCTGATCCTCAAAATCATCTACAAGCATTTCATGATGCACGTGCCTTACAAAACATAGAAAATGAATGGCAAAAGCTAAAGTTGTTCTCACGAACATTAGTCAAAGAAGTAAAGAGCTAGTACCAATCCTTAGAACTGGAATCCATTCGTAGGTGGAGTACCATGTTAGAATTTTTCAACGATAAGTACCAAACGTACTCCCGAGTGTCCAACTTGTGAAAGCAAATCCAAGGATGGAAACAAGGAGGACATGAACCCTTGGATGCTACCATGGGCTAATATTATGCACTGTTACATTATTGTCCTAGCCATGGTTATTCATAGAGGGATCAACTACGCGATCTCATAGATGGGCTTGGGACATATGCCCAAGGAAGACTATCCAAGCTTAGGGCCCATCAAGTACAAAGATTATTGGAGCAAGTTGCTAAAGAGGAATGTGAGCTAAGGAAATGAGAGAGTGTGGAGGAATATAACAGAGATCCTTCCCTCTAAAAGAAGGGAGTAAGATTTTGTGAGGATGAAGAAGAGTCACCACTCAAAGAGATGGTGAATAGGAAAACTTTGCTTATTCAAAAGTTGGCATCGAAAGTATCAGCAAAGGTAGACCAAATGTGGGACTCCCTAGATAATAGATTTTAAACCATTCTCAAAATAGTAGAGGAGTCTAGAGAGCAAGGTAGTGATCATGAAAAGAGAAAAAAGAGAGAAGTAGAATATGCACGTAACAAAGCTAAGGGCAAAGTTGCCATCATCGAAGAGGTTGTGGATTCAGATACACACAATGATAGTGGATGCAAGATATGCCAATATGACCATCCTAAGGGATTGTTGGCACATTTTGGCCATTTCATGGAACAGGAATTTGCAGATCGAAGCAAGAAATGAAGGAAGAAATCAAGGGTCTGCATATTTATGTAGTAGTAGGTCTGGTCTATGTGCTGGGTTGTTGCAGATTTTTGTGGGTTTGATTTGTGGAATGCTGGAATCTGTCTTTGCGTTGTGCATTATCTGAGAGTCATCATCACAAGGGGGAGCAACCATGGCGACCATGCATAGTTGGAGAAATGATAATTTTAGAGAAATCAAATTTGTTAGTGAAACCTTTGAGATCCATAAAACTTCAAACACTTAGCTTGTTAAAGGAAACCCTTGAAAATTCACAATTTAAGATGTATTAAGACATTATTGATATTTTAGTAGAAAACCAAGCTATCATATATCACACCTCATTAAAAAGAGCTCAAAAATTAAGTGATTAGTAGACACCCTAAGGTACAAGATTCAAAGCCTAGTATTAGCACCTTTATAGGTTATCTTAAAGGCATATTCCAACCATAAATTATAGCGAATCAGTTAAGTACTTGCCAAAGATAGATTACTTTGAATAGTTTTGTGCTTGAAAATGTTGAATTCAAAACCTGCTACCAAAAACCTTTATCGGTTTCCCTTACTATGCTGCCTAGAGTAAGCATACCTCACCTCACCAAAATAATGATAGTTATAAGTTTGCATAGAAATTCATATAACTTGTTTGAATGTTTGTTTCCAATGTTCGCTGCAATATTAGCCAAATACCTACCATCATCAGTTTGAGATAAAGGATAAGAGTAAACTAAATGCGTGGGGATCTAGTTTTGATATTTATGCGCTGATTTTTATACGAGCTTGTTGGAGTGGAAGATATTCTATCCAACCATACAGAATGTGGGCAGTTTGAGTTCAACAGCCATGGACAGCTCTGCTTTACTGACAACAATGGCAGCCCAGCTTGGTCTGCCCTCATTTCTTGGCTGCAACATTCAGCTATGCCTGGCTAGTGTGGAGAATTTCCACAGCAATCCCAGAACCAATCCGACTCAACGCCAACGCTAATGCCATCTAAGAATGTCTGATAATGATAACTGCAACTATTACTACTATCGCGAATTTACTTTTTCATCACAGTGGCAACTATGACATGTAACGGGACTTCTAGAAGCAGTCTGCATCCTGCTCATCTGTTTTGACTCAGATGGTCCCGCTGGCCTTGCCAAAAAGTCCTAACAAGCTGGTGCCACAATCACGGAACAGAATAAGAAGCAACAGCAAAATAGCAGAGCCCTTCATGCTTTTTCACACATTCGCGCAGTGACCGAGATAGACCCAAAAATAGATCTGGAGGAGATTTTCTAATGGCGGAGGAGGAGGAGCTCTTATGGTCGTTGCCGCTCCAATTGAAATAGGAACCACAATCAGAGCTTCATGGTGGCAGTTCTGGAATTCGAGCAGTGACACCTTCAGTTTTGAGTTTTACCCCATCACTAACTTCCCCAGATTGTTTGCTCTTAGCATCTCTACAAACCCTTCCTCCAACATTAATGATAGCATGCTCGTTTGGACAGCCCGAAATACACTCTTCCGCATAATTTTCCTGCACAAAAATAGAGGAAGTTGCAGTTTTAGTTACCCTTATCAAGGAAACTTCAACAGCCGACATCGAGAGTTCTCAAATAGATTAAAAAGATGGAGGTCTTGGCTTTATTTTTTAAAAAATTATTATATAGGTTATGACTTATGAAAGAGATATTTGAAATATTTAAAGACACATGCCAATGTTAGCATGATTTTCTCCTAATTTTATGTATAAGTTACAACTTCCTAACTTGTTGGGCAAGTAATATCTCCTAACTTGTTGGGAAAGTAATCTTCTAACTTGTTTGCAAGTTATATCTCCTAACTTGTTGGGCAAGTTATAACTTCCTTACTTGGGAGAGAAGTTAGCAAAGATATTTTGGAATGTCTAACTACCTTTTGAACCCTATAAAAAGGCTTCAGGGGTTAGAAGAAAAAAGGACTCTTGGGAGAACTATTAGATCACACTTGGGTCTCACTTTCGGATCTTGGAGGAAGATTGTAAAGAAGAAATTGTGAAAGATTTCTTGTAAGATGACTTGCTAAAGAGAACATTTCAACCTCTTTTTCATAGTTTTGTGAGTTATGCTTATTGTTTTTTATTTTGTCTAAATTTTTTAGCTAGTGGTTTAGATAGTATCATGCTTGGCAAGTAATTTTGGGATTTTTAGATTGCTCTTATTGTTCTTGTTGCATGATAGAATATTTCTATTAAAATTTTGCCATATAAGAGCTTGTGTTTAAAAGCCTCAAGAGCATTTTAGTAGTGAATTTTATTATTTTGTAATGTATAAGAACCGCTAGTGAGATTGTTGTAAGAGAGCCTCTGCATGTAGTTAAGCCGTTGAACGATTCAATAGTCAAGAGGGTTCAGAAAATATTTGGTATTTTGATGGGACCAGAATAGCTTCTTTTATCTTTAAAGTGAATCTCCATGGTATTTCAATCAGNGCATAGACTAGGAAATTGAACAAAATAGGAACTCTCAACAACTCACAGTACTTGGCAAAGTTGGCTAAATCTGTTTAAGATAAGTTATTTGTAGTTTACACACAACACAATCGTTTCATTTTTGACAACCGCACACCGCAAGAGCACACACATATACTCACATTAACTACTAAGTCTATTTGGAGGTATCTGGGCCTTGGTGTTGCCAGAAGACTAGCCAGCACCTAAATCCTATTCAAAGACACTCGTTGGTGGTCGCATCCCAAACAGTCACCAATAGTTCTTTTGGTGCTAAAAGGAGGGCTTAAAAATTTAGCCTCTAAGTTCATAAGCCTTATAATTTTATCACATCAACAATTCTTTGTTACTATAAAGGCTTAAGAAGATTGATAGTTTGGAAAATTTGAAAGTTTCAAAAGATATTCTAGATTTTAAGACTGATTCTTCATTAGAAGAAGAACAAAAGAAAGTTTTTGAATTGGGAACAAGTAGTGTAGTGAAAACTAGAAGATCAAGAAGATCACCCATTATATTTGGTTTATCGATTCATAAGAGAAGATCTAGAAAGTTTAAGAGTTCAACTATCCAAAGGAATAGGATGGCAAATCCTTGGCAAAGAGTTACACCATTAGGATTTCAAAATTACAATGATATTCCTAAGGTAGTTTACAAATATTTGCCTAAGCCTTTCATTCCTGGAAAAGCTTATTTAG
>MNCI01011534.1:639110-657695 GCA_015680685.1 Gnetum montanum | reverse complement strand
AAAAAGGACAATTAATGAGAGATATGTCTAACAAAATAGTGAAGCTTGAAAAAGCTTTGGCAAGAGTTAATATCAAGGAAGAAAGCAAAAATAGAAAGCATAAACATCAACACACTAAGTTAGCGGAAGATGAGGAAGAAAGTGACCTTATTATGTCCAACTTTCTTGATATTGAATTTGATAATGAGTTATCTAGTGTTCATTATGCAAGTAAATCTTCTAGCAATGGATCTAGTGATACTTCTTCTCTATCAAGTTCTGAAGAAGATATGTCTTCAGATGAAGAATGTAATAACAATGAGGAAAATGAATATAGTATTCAATCTAGGGAAAGACTAACTACTTCTAGACTCCCAAATGTTATTACTAATCCATCTACTAAGAGAAAAGCTTTTGAGCCAAGTAGAAGAGATAAGAATAAAGGTAAAGACATTCAAGTAGAGCAAAGCACTCCAAATCAGTCTTTTAATAAATGGATAAAGAAACATAGCTTTATTGGTGATGGAGAGTATGATTTGATTGAAGACCTTAAACATGTCAAGGCCAATATTAGCTTTTATCAGTTGCTTCAAATAGGAGATCAGCAAAGAAAGGCTTTAGAGTTTCTTAAAGGTAAAAAGAGAGTTAGAGAATTAGAGTTAAGTTATGTGTCTAATAATGATGAGAAATTAAAGACCTCAAATGATAAGGAAGCTCCTCCTTTCCTTTTGACAATGAAATTAAAGGATAAATACTTACACAATTGTTTGATTGATTCTGGAGCTACATCTACTATAATGCCATTGTCTATATGTAAGAAACTTGGTTTGATTCCTGAAAAATCAAATAAAAAGATTGTTCAAGTGGATAAAAGTAGAGTGAAGATTGTGGGTCAATTATGAAATGCTCTATTGGAAATTGCTTCTGAACCTCGTGTCAGAAGTAGAGTAACTATTCAAGTGGCAGATATACCAGATTCACATAGTCTCTTATTGAGTAGAAGTTGGAGTTACATAGTCTCAAGTTACATATCAACAGATTATTCTCACATGTGGTTACCTTGGAAAGGAGAACCAAATCAGATATACATCTATAGCAAACCTTTGATAATGGATAATATTACTTCAAATGGAAAAAGTAAAATGGTTGAAAAAGGAGGTGTTGAAAATAAAATTTGTACACTCCAAGAAAATAAGAATTCATTTGAGAAAGAAGATGAGAGGATTGCTGAAGAAAAAACTCAAGAAGATCAAGTTGAAAACTCCAGCAAGCCAAAAACATAATAGAGAGATTGCTTGTGAGAAGGTTAGAGATATGAGGATTCCTACCAGAGTAACCCTCATCATTCTCTTCCTATCTTAAGAATGGTCCATGAATAAAGGACTTGATAGTGTACAGTTTGTTTATTTTTAGGAATGAGGTTTTTATACCACCAAATCTTATGTTTGATGGGAGTTTTACTCCAAAAAGATTTATCTTTTCAGCTATAAAAAGTTCAATAAAAGCTTCAAGGATAGTTCAGTTTTAAAATGGGGCTTGCATAAATTTCTTTAAGCCTTTTAAAGGGGGCAGAAATGTTGGCACATTTTGGCCATTTCATGGAATAGGAATTTGCAAATCGAAGCAAGCAATGAAGGAAGCAATCAAGGGTCTACGTATTTATGTAGTAGCAGGTCTGGTCTATGTGCTAGGTTGCTGCAGATTTTTGTGGGTTTGATTTGTGGAATGCTAGAATCTATCTTTGGGTTGTGCGTTATCTGAGAGTCATCATCACAAGGAGGAGTAACCATGGTAACCATGCACAGCTGGAGAAATGATAATTTTAGAGAAATCAAATTTGTTAGTGAAACCTTTGAGATCCACAAAACTTCAAACACTTAGCTTGTTAAAAAAAACCCTTGAAAATTCACAATTGAAGATGTCTTAAGACATTATTGATATTTTAGTAGAAAACCAAGTTATCGTATATCACACCTCATTAAAAAGAGCTCAAAAATTAAGTGATTAGTAGACACCCTAAGGTACAAGATTCAAAGCCTAGTATTTGCACCTTCATAGGCTATCTTAAAGGCATGTTCCAACCATAAATTATAGCGAATCAGTTAAGTACTTGCCAAAGATAAATTACTTTGAATAGTTTTGTGCTTGAAAATGTTGAATTCAAAACCTGCTACCAACAACCTTTATCGTTTGCCCTTCCTATGCTGCCTAGAGTAAGCATACCTCACCTCACCAAAATAATGATAGCTATAAGTTTGCGTAGAAATTCATATAACTTGTTTGAATGTCTGTTTCCAACGTTCGTTGCAATATTAGCCAGATACCTACCATCGTCGATTCAAGATAAAGGGCAAGAGTAAACTAAATGTGTGGGGATTTAGTTTTGATATTTACGCGCTGATTTTTATATGAGCTTGTTGGAGTGGACGATATTCTATCCAAACATACAGAATGTGGGCATTTTGAGTTCAACAGCCATGGCTAGCTCTGCTTTACCGACAACAATGGTAGCCCATCTTGGTCCACCCTCATTTCTTGGCTGCAACATTCAGCTATGCCCGGCTAGTGTGGAGAATTTCCACAGAAATCCCAGAACCAATCCGACTCAATGCCAACGCCAATGTTGTCTAAGAATGTCTAATAATGATAACTGCAACTATTACTACTATCACGAATTTACTTTTTCATCACAGCGGCAACCGTGACATGTAACGGGACTTCTAGAAGCAGTTCGCATCCTGCTCATCCGTTTTGACTCAGACGGTCCCTACAGCCATGCCGAAAAGTCCTAATGCGCCATTGCACGATCACGGAACAGAATAAGAAGCAGCAGCAAAATAGTAGAGCTCTTCATGCTTTTTCACACATTCGCGCAGTGACCGAGACAGACCCAACAATAGATCTGGAGGAGATTTTCAAATGACGGAGGAGGAGGAGCTCTTATGGTCATTGCCACTCCAATTGAAATAGGAACCACAATCAGAGCTTCATGGCGACACTTCTAGAATTCGAGCAGCGACACGTTTAGTTTCAGGTTTCACCCCATCACCAACTTCCCCGGATTGTTTGCTCTTGGCATCTCTGCAAACCCTTCCTCCAACATTAATGATAGCATGCTCGTCTGGACCGCCCGAAATACACTCTTCCACATAATTTTCCTGCACAAAAATAGAGGAAGTTGCAGTTTTTGTTACCCTTATTAAGGAAAATTCAACAGTCGACATCGAGAGTTCTCAAATAGATTAAAAAGATGGAGGTCTTAGATTTATTTTTAAAAAACTTATTATATAGGTTATGACTTATGAAAGAGATATTTGAAATATTTGTAAAGACACATGCCAATGTTAGCATGATTTTCTCCTAATTTTATGTATAAGTTACAACTTCCTAACTTGTTGGGCAAGTAATATCTCCTAACTTGTTGGGCAAGTAATCTCCTAACTTGTTGGGTAAGTTATAACTTCCTTACTTGGGAGAGAAGTTAGCAAAGATATTTTGGAATGTCTAACTACCTTTTGAACCCTATAAAAATGCTTCATGGGTTAGAAGAAAAAAGGACTCTTGGGGGAACTATTAGATCACACTTGGGTCTCACTTTCGGATCTTGGAGGAAGATTGTAAAGAAGAAATTATGAAAGATTTCTTGTAAGATGACTTGCTAAAGAGAAAATTTCAGCCTCTTTGTCATAGTCCTATGAGTTATGCTTATTTTTTTTTATTTTGTCTAAATTGTTTAGCTAGTGGTTTAGATAGTATCATGCTTGGCAAGTAATTTTGGGATTTTTAGGTTGCTCTTATTGTTCTTGTTGCATGATAGAAAATTTCTATTAAAATTTTTCCATATAAGAGCTTGTGTTTAAAAGCCTCAAGAGCATTTTAGTAGTAAATTTTATTATTGTGTAATGTATAAGAACCGCTATTGAGATTTTTTTAAGAGAGCCTCTGCATGTAGTCAAGCCGTTGAATGATTCAATAGTCAAGAGGGTTCAGAAAATCTTTGGTATTTTGATGGGACCAGAATAGCTTCTTTTATCTTTAAAGTGAATCTCCATGGTATTTTAATCAGAAATTGTCAAGTCTTTTGAAGGTTCTATTGAATGCAATTGTTGACATCCATTATCTAGCCAAAATTTAGTCTCGTACATGATAGTTTACGTAGCAATTTTTTGGTAGCATAGTAGGATTGTCTTGAAGAAATTGCTTATTTGGGCCTTGGAAGTTTGAACAATTCGTAGTTATTGAATTTGGGGATACCTTTATTACAAAGTGTTTACTTGTATCATTTTACCTTATTTAAATATTTGAGATCTTTACACAAATATGCTTTCTTTTTCTCTTATCTCTAATTTCCATTGAATCTTACTCTATTTCTAGTTTTCTTGTGGAACTATCTCTTTCTCTGGGGAAAATTAGAAGTAGATTCGTAGAGTTGTGCTGAAATGTTTTTGTAAAATTTTATTTGTTACAAGTAGGTATTATAAGGACCGCATAGACTAGGCAATTGAACAAAATAGGAATTCTCAACAACTCACAGTACTTAGAAAATTTGGATGAATCTCTTTAAGATAAGTCATTTGTAGTTTACACACAACGCAATCATTTCATTTTTTACAACCGCACACCACAACAACACACACACATACTCACATTAACTACTGTGTCTATTTGGAGGTATCTAGGCCTTGGTGTTATTAGAAGACCAGCCAGAACCTAAATCCTGATCGAGGACACTCATTGGCGGTCGAGTCCCAAATGGTTGCCAATAGGGATGTTGCCCTGTAATCTCACATCTGCAAGAGTCTAGGGTGTATGGACTCAACCCATGACTAAACGGAAGGTAAACACCCCAAAGGTTATCTTATCCTCAAGGTAACCTAAGACAGTTCCACCAACCCTTAATGTATTATCCATGTGGAACTCCACGACAACCAACTAAGTAGTATCAACAATCGTAGCATCCACAATCATTGCGAATGCCACCACCATGGTAACAGTATCCTTACCATTAACCTGATCCATTTGGATATTACATGTAGCAGCCAATCTCTCCACATGACTTTACTAGTTATGTCACTTCTCAACCTCTCTACCAAGCCTGTGAGTATTATAAGACTCCTTCTCCTAGGAGTGATGTTCCACAAACATGTTATCTTTCTTATCCAAATGCATCTCTTCCACCCATATCTCCATTACCACCTACTCCAGCTATGCAGGGTGAGCTCCCTGCCTAGCTGCAGCAACATAAGGCTACAAGGGCTATTAACTCTTAATCTACTATTGGTCCTAACAACTGCATGAAGAAAAGACCTTTCTTTAGAACCAACATTCTGACTAAGTCCTTGCAACCACAAGCAGCTAATCCCTTAAATGCCTCATTACCAATCAAAACTTTGGAACTCCCTTCAGACCAAACACTGCGCCCAATGCATACGATCATGTTAACTTATGTTGTTACCAATTGGATAAAAGCTGACCATCTTCTTAGGAAATTCTTTGATCCTGGGAGTCCTCTTATATATCTACCAATCACTGGGAATGAGCTGTGCAAAGATCTTTTAGATTCAGGTTCTGGGATCAACTTAATTTATCAAGAAATGTACAAGGCCTGGAACTTACCTCCATTAAAAAAGAGTAACATTCATTTAGAGTTGGCTGACCAGTCCATCACTATCCCATTAGGACTAGTGGAGGACACTGCCACCACTATTTGTGAATGGTCATATCCATTCGATTTCCTAGTGATTTAGGTCAAAAATGGTAAGGGGGACTTCCTGTCATAATGGGAAGATCATGTCTAAGTATAATTGATGCACACTTAGGAATCTATGATCTTTCCCTAGAAATATCAAAGGAAAATATGTTTGTAAATATCAAGAAGAAGAAAGTTTCATGCATCGCATATAGTGACACAGGGTGTAATTTTGTGCAGAGGTCATGGTTTGTACAACGTTTAACATTGCCTGCATGTAATCAGTATGCACAAGTGACTAATATACAAAGGTGTCTATATGCAGTAGCCACAAGACAAAAAGGCACCCAGTGGTTGACAACTGATCAAGAGAGTAGTTCATCTATATGCATGGAACCAATTGAGGTTTTGACTTGTGCTTACATCAATAGCATAGACACACTAGAGCAAGTCCATTACCAACTTCCAAGTTTTGACATTGAAAATATCAACTGGGGGAAGTTGGAAATCCCTGATAAGTTTAAGTAGGGGCCCCTTGAGTTAAAATCATTGCTCACTGATATGGAATACACGTTTCTCAAGAATGAAAAATTGATAATTATTAATGCCAAGCTTGCTCCTCAAGAAAAAGAGAGACTACTGAAGGTAATAAATAAATGGTTGAAAGCCTTTGCTTGGTCATATCCTAAATTAATAGGAGTAGATCCTAGGATATGCTAACATAGAATTTACATCGACCCCTCCATGAAACCTCAAAGGCAACAATAGAGACAACTTAACCCACAACTTAAGAAAGTGGTTAAGGAAGAAATTAAACATCTTCTAAAAGCTAGGTTCATATACCCCATTGCTCATAGTGAATGGGTTAGTCCCTTAGTTATCATGCCCAAAAAGGGAGGTAAATGGAGGATGTGCATAGATTTTAGGCTACTAAATATGACAACATTCAAAGACCACTTTCCGTTGCCATTTATTGACCAAGTCTTAAACACCATTGTAGGGCATCGCTACTATAGTTTTCTGGATGGGTATAGTGGGTGCAACCAAATACAAATAGCCCTAAAAGACCAAGCTAAGACTACGTTCATCAGTCCTTGGGGTAGATTTGCATACAAAAGATGTCGTTTGGCTTGTGCAATGCCGCTACAATGTTTCAATGATTAGTTCTAAGCATATTCCAGCAGCAAATAGGAAATCGTGTGGAGGTCTTCATGGACGACTTCTCCACTGATGGAGCAAACTTTGATCAAGCCTTGGACTGGTTAGAGCAAGTACTAAAATGATGTGTAGAAACCAACTTAAGGCTCAACTAGCAAAAAAGGCATTTAATGGTCCAAGAAGGTGTCATATTAGGGCATAAGATTTCGCAAATAGGGATAGAGGTAGACCCTGAAAAGATCAAAGTTATCCAAGGAATTACCCATCAACTTAAAACTGTAAAAGATATTTAGTCATTCCTTGGACACATTGGCTATTATTGAAGATTCATTGAGAACTTTTCAAAGGTTGCAAAACCATCGGTTAAACTAATGAAAAAGGATGTACCTTTCAAATGGACCAAGGAATGCGAATTAGCTTTCCAATTTTAAAATAGAAGCTCATAGAAACACCTATTCTACAAGCTCTTGACTAGTCCAGACTATTCCACATTATGATTGATGCATCCAACTATGGTTTAGTAGTTGTACTTACATAATTAGATGAACAAAAATGTCCTTATTACATCCACTGTGCAAGTCAAAGTATTGTTGGTTCACAACTTAACTACACTACAATAGAGAAAGAGTTAATGGCTGTAGTGTTTGCACTGGAAAAATTTAGGTACTATGTATTAGGCTATAAGGTATTTATACATATGGATCATAGTGTAATATAGTTCCTAATGAATAACCAATTGTGAGCCCTTGCATTATATGATGGCTTGTAATCTTACAGG
Source organism: Gnetum montanum (assembly GCA_015680685.1). Lineage (NCBI taxonomy): Eukaryota > Viridiplantae > Streptophyta > Gnetopsida > Gnetales > Gnetaceae > Gnetum > Gnetum montanum. Next base: position 650,091 of record MNCI01011534.1, on the reverse strand, counting down.
AGTTCGATCTTACGATGATTGATCGAAAAGGCACCAAGAACATAGTTGCTGATCATTTATCTCGATTGTGATGGGAAAACAAAGAGGATGAGTATCCAGTTTTTGATCATTTCCCTGATGAACTCCTCTTTATAGGTGTAGTAACTAATCAATTAACCACATAGATGAATTGGTATAGTAGTATTCTCACCTATCTCCTTACACAACAAACACCACAAGAGTTAGACAGTAAAAAGAAACAACAGTTTCTTCATCGAGCCAAGTATTTTATGGAAATCAATGAACAACTTTATAAAGTATGTCCTGATGGCTTGGTTTGATGGTGCGTTCCCGATATAAATCAACTATGAGTTCTCCAAGATGCTCATGAGGGTCCTTGTGGGGGTCATTATGCCAGGAGATAAACAGCCATTAAAATCCTAGTTGTAGGATATTATTGGCCTACATTGTTTTGAGATGTCCATCATTTTTTTCAATCTTGTGAGCACTATCAAAATGATGGAAGAATGACTGCTAGAATGGAGGGTCCACAAAAATGTATTCAACCTTTAGAATCCTTCGACATATGGGGAATTGATTTTATGGGGCCCATTACACCAATGTCCAATGGAAAAGCTTACATTGTTGTTTCTATTGACTACTTTAAAGAATGAGTAGAAGCAACTATTGTTAAGGATTGTACATCATCTATAGTTACATGATTTGTTCAACAACAAATCGTAACTAGGTTTGGTGTGCCTTATGTACTTGTTTTTGATAATGACACACATTTTATAGGTGCAACGTTTCGGAAGTTGATGCAATGCTTAGGGGTTGAACACAAACTGACTACACCATACCACCCTTAAGTGAATGGTCAAGCTGAAGTCACCAATAGGGAGATTACAAAAATATTGACAAGAACTATTAGCAAGTATAGGCGAGATTGCAGCACCAAACTGAACAATGCTCTTTAGGCATACCACTCCACATGGAAACTCCCTATAGGTTACTTTTCCTATGAGTTAGTGTATGGAAAACTTCCAATGCTTCCCATTCAAGAAAAACTCCATACACTATCTATGGCGTGTGATCTCAACCTTGACCTTGATGTAGCACAAAAAGAACAGTTAATGATCCTTAACTTACTAGATGAGAACCAATTAGTTGTCCTATCATCTAACGAATTGCACAAGGCCTTTAATAAATAATGTCATAACTTAAGGATTAGAAAGGTAAATATCAACTAGGAGATAAGGTTCTCTACTAGAATCCCACACATGTGCCACAACGCACTAAATTCCAAATGTTATGGGAAGGACCTTATATCATTCAAGCAACTTTTCCTTCAGGGGCCATGATGATTTACAAACCTAAGAGCCCAGACAAGAAACTATTGGTCAACTTCCAACAAACCAAACCTTTCCATGAGCCTAGGACAACCAGTACCAATGCTACCTCTGTTGGTGGACAACCTTGCTCTCTATCTCGGATTGCCTCCTACCACCTCAGTCATGGGGGAGATAGCCACCAATGCTAACCATGCAAAGCCTTAAGTTCCTTTTGTATTTTTTTTTACACATTTTTGTTTTGTACATTTTTCAAATTTACTTATTTTTTTTTTACACCATCATTCAAAATTTTACTATTTCTTTGTTTGATTTATTTTTATTCATCTTATAATAAGTGCTCATGATGGTGGATTGTATTATAATGATGTTGGCTACTAATGTTTGGTTTTTGCCTTTGATTTTCAATATTGATACTAAGATATGGTTCTTTTGATAAAATAGGCAATGAGTCCACACCGTCCATTCATCCATTCAACTCTGTGGTCTCCCTTGGCTTGGAACTATACTATCCCATTTTCTAAATAAACTTGTTAATGAATTGGTGGCTTTGTATTCTTCAAACCAGAGAAGGACTCAATGGTTGAAAAGGATGTGACTTCAAGGGGATTCGATGCACTTGTGCTAGCTATTATCTTGGGTACTTGGATGCTTTTCATGGGTTTTCTGCCATTCCGCCAATGACCAGACATCAGGAAGTCAAATGAATCAAATAAGTCTTTGCATGGTGTGGTTCTCATGCAAAAAAGAAAAAAACACTAGTGGGAATTCAAAACACACCCCTTAGACATAATAAAGAAATATGGGGCTATAAGCACTAGTTATGGCACTGGAAATACATGTTACCCATGCCTGAAGGTTCCCTCTAACTAAGGCCCTTTCTTACTTCCTGCCTCTCCATCTCACTCTCCGTGGAATGGTGGTGACTCTTTAGGGGAGCATTCTTGTTGCTTCACAGGGATGGATTGGTCAAGTGTATTGATGCGAGGTCACTGGATGTAGTTGGTTTGAGTCCAAATTTGAAATAAGTTCTACTTAGTCACCTTAACCATAAAATACATAAGGGACTTTACCCAACCTTGCTCTTGGGATTCCATTCCATCTTTCTTCCCATTTTCCACCTCATTGCTAGTTTTATGATTAGTCTATATTTTGGTTGATGCATTGTTTCTTCTTGGTAAATTCTTGTGGGTAAGCTTTTAACCCTTTTTCCATGTGTCATTCCTAGAGCCTACGGACGCTTTGATTTGTGGGTTTTTCAGGGCATAAAAGGCATGGTCCTACTTTAAGGAGGACCCATTTACATTCCTTTATGGTGCAATTGTTAAATTCTTTTCCTTAAACATTTCTTGCAATTAGCAATTTCTCATGTCATCCCCATCCATAACATCCATTTTATTGGTGTCATCATTGTTATTTTTTCCATCTTTCTTGTTCCTTCTATTTTTTCCATTTTATTGCTACCAGAGGTTCGCTCTTAGTTGTGGGGGCCCTATCACAAATTTTTCCATTCTACTACTTATTTTACCCCTACACCTCAGGTAGTCACTAGTAATAAACCTCTAACCTAGTATGTACCATACCCACAACCCAGCCAATGTGCTTCATATCAAGGCAAGGTATCAACTACATGATGGCTTATCTATCCTTTCTAATTCATGAATGTGTTGTGTGTGCAAATGGTGATCATATGAACAATGGATTGGACTAGTAGAGAGCACTCATGATGGACTGGAGTTGGAGCATTTACGAAAGGAACAAGTTTGGTCATGTGGCTATGGATAAACAACGAAAGGCGCAATCTCAGCATTGGTAGCAATACGCCTTATTTTCTTTTCTCTCTCTTCAAGCTGTCAAATAAGGGCCTGGATGTCATTTATGTATGGTGTTCACCACAATGGGAATGAAAACCAATGTTGTAATATGCTTTTAGATCCGTTCACTGGGCACTTTGAGTCTGTCATCCTGTTTCACGGTCAGTGTCATTTAGTTAATAATCCCATACCTTCCCAATATTTTGTAAGGAACTTGAGGATGAGTTTTCATTCATTCATGGGGGTATGATGAATTATGATATCGGGACCATGATATTGCATCCATGATATTGGATCCATGATATTGAAGCCTTCCACGCAATATCAGGCATCTGATATCGAGACCTGCCTTGTTGCCTATAAATAAGAGGTGGGTGGATTTGGTTTTGGCAATTAGGCTTAGTCCCTTACCCAAAATCTTGCCTTTTTTCCTTTCTAGAGATAGAATTATTTCCAAGTGCTCATAGTAGGAGTCAGAGTGAACGGATCTTTATTTGAGCATTGTGTACTTGAGCACACCTTGTGTATGGAAATAAAGATGAACTTTGTGATAAACCTTGCAACATTTAGAATAAATTAATTAATGTTAATTACTATTACTTAATGCTTTCCTTAGCTAATTAATGTTCTCTCTCTCACCCTACAACTCACCTAAGTAAGCACACTCAATACAACCACTTCAAGCATGCATGTAATGCTTGGTAACCCAGTAATGATTAGCATTTCGTAATCCCAATAGTGTTGCACTAGTTCAAGATGTGTATGGCAAGTGAGAACGAATGTTGGTGTTAGGACTAGTTAAAGCATACTTGAGTAGTTAAATTAAATTAGTTACTTAGTTATCTCTCTCCTCCCTTTATAGCACCAAGACATAAAAATATAAAAGCCATAAAAATCATATACCTCAAGTTTACTTAACCATACAATCGTGTCATACAAGTAAGCTTGGGAAGATAATGATTGATCAACCCATCCTTGTTCCACAAAGGAGCATGAGCACTTAGTCCTTAGAATTCGACCGAATTGTGCATGTACACTTGTATTCGTATGGTTTAACGTAGGGATACCTCGCTGCTCATGATGTAGAATCAACATTTGATTCTATAATGGAAAGCTATAATAGTCATACGAGCTGTGTCATCATTTATACTTGTTAGCATGTAGAGGAGAGCTCATAGAACCAAAAATTAGCCTTATAAGATAATTCTCCTTCATTAATCTTGTGTAACCAAAGGAGAAAGAAGAGAAAGTAGAATTAGCAACATTTATGACACATGGATTTGACTTAAAGGAGACTTATAGAATGAAACATTAGCTCTACAAGGAAAGCCAAAAAATGATTCTACATAGAAGATGAGAACCTCATAGTTAAGCCTTTCATAGAGCCAAAATATAACTCTGAAATAATTCTATGAAATGACTATACCACATCATCACTAGACCAGGTTAGCTTTGCATAAAAAGAATTACTTTAAGAGCTTACAAGTGGTTCTATGAGCAAAGGGGTAAATGGTTCTATTAGGATAGCTTCTCCTTTAAAGAAAAGGCTTATAGAATTAAAATTTTTCCTCACAAGCAAGTTCATTTTTGGTTCTGCCATGTCAACTCATAGAAGAGGTTTGTAGTGCCAGAAAATGATTCTACAAACAAACTTTGTCACATCAGCTCATAGGAAAAGCTCTTCTATCATTCACATAGCTACAGATTCGTAGACCTAAAAAATGACTCAACAAAGTGGTTCTAGCACATCAACTCGAAGATGGAGCTCGTAGAATAAAATTTTTATTCTATGAACATGCTCAGCTCCAGCAACATCCTTCACACTAGCTTGTGGAACTAGTTCGTAAGGTGAAAATTTAGCTCTATGAATAGACCTTAAAAGAGCTATGTCATGTTAGCACCTTCCACATTATCTTATAGAATCGACATATTTAGTGAATTCAGCTCTACGAATAAGCATAAAAAAGACTCTTCCACATCAACTCGTTTGAAGAAAAATTTTGTAGAGTGTGAAAATGATTCTACGAGAGTGATTCTACTAGCCATGTTAGACCTTGGGCCCACTAAGAATTATACACATATGCATTTTACTTTTAATCTAGCTTAGCAAAAGGGGTAGCAGATGTGAACCTTTTTGGTTATATTATGTTAAAACATTAAGAAAAATGGAAGACAAGCTTATTTGCATGTTTGTGATTGTTATTCTTGTAGGCAAGTATTGAGCAAGGCTATGGGTAAGGAATGAAGGATTCATCATGTAAAGGAAGATGAAGAAAGATGTCTCTAAAAAATAGTAGATGTCTTGGTAGCATTGAAGTGGCTTCAGGAAACAACGTCTTCAAGAAATAGCAAATTTCTTTCACAAAGCAAAGACATCTGTATAGAATATAGACGAAGTTCAAAAAGACATCTTTTATAAGATAAAGACATCTTCCAAAATGGAGATTTCAAAAAGACATCTTTCACTAAACGAAGACGTCTTCCCAGAATGGACGGAAATTTCAAAGAGATGTCTCAAGCATAAGAAATATGTCTTCCATGATCATTAATGATCATTGGCTAGCCATTTCACAAGTTTCGAGATGGATTGAGAAACACAACAATTATAAGAAGACTTGATGTGCATTGGAAAAAGTGCAAGCCTTATTGTATTCATTGCATAATCATTTGTAATCATTGAATTATTTGTTGCTTCTCATTATCTTATCATTTTGGCATTGTAAAGTCTATTGTACCTAACTATACAAGGTCAGCAAATTGAGTTGCAATTATCCCTTGCAATTCTTATTCTTATTGCCCTACAAGGTTGATGTGCTTCAGCTTGTCAGGATCTTACGAGATTGAGTTGTTGGTGATGTAATACAACACTATAGTGTAGAGCTCAAGATTCTAAATGTTGTGGAAGCCTTAAAACCACATTTCCAAGCCTGATAAGACCTTGCAAGGTTTAGTGATTAGTGCTGCAATACAACACTCCAGAGTGGGGCTTGAAGACTATATAGGGTGTGGACCCTTCAAACACATTTTGATAGCAATAAAGTCCAGAGGTATGCTTGTGATCTATCCTATGAGTGTGGACTATCCAAGTTGGGGAATCACATTAAATTTTTTGTGTGTGCTTTGTATCTTTAAGTTTTAATTTAGGGAATGTATTCATTCCCACGCACCCCCTGCCTTCTAAGTTCAATGATCCACAAGTGTTATCAAATCCTGGTACTCTTTGTTTCATCATCAACTTTAAGAGTGAACAATAGAGGGGACATCCTACTTAAAAAGCCATCCATTTTCAATGGATTTGACTTCACCTTCTGGAAATCTAGGATGCAAGGATTCTTCAAGTCTATGGATTTTGAAGTATGGAAGTCAATCCTAGAAGGCTATGCTCTAGCTATTGATGACACCACTAACATCATCAAGCCTTGCAATAAAAGAAATGCCATATGGCTCTCAAATGCCCTAGTAGTTTCAGGATGCAATTCAAGAACAAATCCACTAAAGAAGTTAAGAAAGCCAACTTCTATACAAGTTGGGATGATGGGGAGTAGAGTGAAGAAGAAGAAGAAGAGGAAAATGCCAAAAATTCTCATCTCATCTGCATGGTCCTATTTGATGGTGATTCATCAAATGATGAACTTAATGATGATGAGAGGTTTGATTTATAATGTAAAGAACCTTTAAATTTTTAAAATCTTTACACTAAGTTAAATAAACAAGTTAACTCTAAAGATCAAGAAATATCCTCATTAACCTTAATTATTTCTAATCTTAACAAATAATTCTTAAACATCAAGGCTAAGAATGAAGTACTAACCAGATCATGTGAGTAGATGAAAGAAGAACTTGCTAATTTTAAGTTGGTGAATGAAAGAATGACTAAAGGAAAAGAGTCTCTTTGAATGATTCTTAGACAAGGAAGAAGTCCACAAGATAAAAGTGAACTTGGATGTGACCACCAAGAAGAGGAACCTTCATCTCATCTAAAGGAACCTCTAAGGAACAAGGACTCTACATCAAGGGAAGCTCTTACCCAACATAAAACTCCTCAAAGGTTTGGTCCTTCTAGTCGTTTCTTAAATAAGAGAATTAGATGTTATTATTGTAACAAGATTGGGCATAAATAATGGGAATGCAATCTAAATGTTTATCATATGAGTACATGGGCATATCACAAGATTCCATGGTTTTATCAAAGTGCACCTAGAAAGGTTTTTATGCAGGATCATATAGAAGATTAGAAGTCAACTCAAAGGACCAAGGCTATCAGAAAGAAATGGAGAATTAAATAGGACCAAGGAAATAAGAACACTTTCACCGATAAATTTTTGAGAGGAAGTCATGCATTGGACATTGGGGAAGTTTGGTTCAAAGGAGATTCCTCAAAAGAGGAAACACATTCTTTAGCTCTTTAAACTCCATCACATTCCAATAGCATGATAGGTAGGTAGAGGTAAGTTTTTCTTTTTCTTTTCATGGTTTCATTAAGACTATAGACCAATGTCAACCTTCCAAAACCTCACCTTGATTTTTGATGAAATAAATCTTTTAAAAGTGAAAGACATCTCTGCAAAGATATCTTTGAAATAACAAAGATGTCTCTCTAATTTTTCTATTGTTGTGAGAAAGATGTCTTTGATAAACAAAAGACATATACTATGTTTTTAACATGCAAAAAAGACATTTGTTTGTTGAAAAGGACATATCCTTTTTTGTTCAAATCCCTTGTTTTCCCATAGCTATAAAAGACAAAACCCTCATTTTTGTTATATTCCTTCACAAAGATCGCATAGAGATGACTAGGGCTCCACCATTTATAGCAATTTTGGTAGAGATGATCCACAAGAAGATTCGTACATCCAAAAATCCACCCAAAAAACATGCAAGAGGAAGTTCTAGTAGTGCATCACCTTCATACATGGCCCAATTTTGTAGTATAGGTGCTCAACATAGGTTTGAAACTACAAGAATCATTGCCATTATTTCTAAGTATTCTCTTAATTTTCCACTTCATAGACAACAAGATTTGCTGTATTATTTCAAGCTTCTGAAATGGACAACCTTCATTTCTATGAATTTTCTTGTTCTTGAAGTGCTTATTAAAGAATTCTATTGTAATATTATTATTTTTGATGTTGTTTTTGGGGTGTTCACATCCACTATTTGTGGACTTACTATTGAAATCTCTTCCCAAATTGTCAATGCACTTCTCGTTATTTCTAGTTCTAATGTATTTCAGGTTACCATTGAATCTATGCATGATATCTACACCAATGGTATAATTCTTGTAACTCATGAAGAATTTTGTGATGTTTTATTTGAGAGAGATATAACATTTGATAGGGGTCATATTGAGCAGAGTAAGATGATTCCTGATGCCTCTACCTTGTCACTTATTATTTTGTATAACATAATGGTGAAAGGAGGTAGTTATAGTTATCTACTTCCACCCCATGATTTTATCCTATATTTCTTACTTACAGGATTACCATTGAATCTTAGGCACACACTTTATCAAGATATTTTGAGTCTCTATGCCAAGGAGAGAATCCTTGGGCACCCCTACCTCATAAACCTATTGATCTACTAGAAAAATGTACCTATTTCAAAGTTACCTTTACGTAAAGATAAGTGGAGTCTTAATGATTATGTTAAGAAGAGGAGTTCTTCTCATGCAAAAAAATCAAGACCCAGCACCAAACCTCTGAAACACAAGAAGGCGACCTCTCCATAGTTGTAATGATCAAAATCCTCTAGTGCTTAACTTTGTTCTTCTCTAAAGAAGCTATTTTGGCCCTTTTCTTGTGCCATTGGGAAGCTTCAAAGGAACCTCTCTTACTTGTGTAAGAGTTTTGATGAGGCTAGGTTTCCTCCTTCTATTAGGTAAGTATTTGAGGTGGTTACTACTTCTATCTCTGACAATGAGAAGGATGCTCCTGTTCCTACATGACATTCTTCAGCTATAGGCCCCTCATGCACATATGACTCTAGAATGGAGTTAGATTTTGAGCTAGAGGCATCCCTAGTTGGTGTTCATGGGAGGCATCATGCTTTCATGTAGTAGTCAGAACACCATGTTCCACCCTGTACTGATGCTTCTAGCTCTTTTGAGCAATGAGCTATGGAGAGCATCTTTGGAATCACATCCCAATGGTCCTAGTTTAGAAATTTTCAATTCCAATAGCTTTATCTTAGTTTTGAATGAAGCTTCATCCTAGCTAAACAACAATGCAATAGGTTGAGTCCTTAGATGAGGACACTCAGAAAGCCAATCGTCCCAACACCAACGATGATGACGATGAGGAGGAGACTTATTGTCCATCTCGAGTAGTAATGGATTTTGAGTTTGTAAGTGCTACTGAGGTTAGTGATTAAGACCTCAATAAGTTGTTTTTCTCTCATTGGATGAGACATTTTTGGCTCTCACATATGTGAATTTGCAAATATGTGATTGATCTATGGATAGTTGTTCTCTGAGATGCTTCTAGACAATTTGTTGTAAAATAATTTGCAGATGATTATGGATAGATGGTGTTTTTTCCAATAATGTTTATGTGGCCTATTGATTTTTATTATTCTTTTCACTTACTCATGTCCTATTGATCCTCCACACTTATCCTAATCCCTGGCTACCATAGGAATTTATGTCTTTATGATTTTCCTAGAATATCTTTTATGATGACTTGTGTGTGTGTGTGTGTGTGTGTATAAAGGAGGAGAAGTATTGTGCATTATTATTGGGATAAGGCTAACCAATTTTCTTAAGTTTTGGACATTACCAAAAATGGAGAGATTGTGAACCTTTTGGTTTTGGTATGTTAAAGCGTTAAGAAAAATGGAAGATAAGTTTGGTTGCATGTCTGTGATTGTTGTGCTTGCAAGACAAGATTGAGTAAGGCTTTGAGAAAGGAACGAAGGATTCATCATGCAAAGGAAGATGAAGAAAAATTTTTATGAGAAATAATAGACATCTTGGTAGAATTAAATTGGTTTTAAGCAAAGATGTCTTCAAGAAACAGTAGATGTATTTCCTTAGAAAAATATTTCTTTCACAAAGCAAAGACTTCTTTTTAAAATGTAGATCAAGTTTAGAAAGATGTCTTTCACAAGATAAAGACATCTTTCAAAATGGAGATTTTAGAAAGACATATTTCACTAAACAAAGACATCTTCCTAGAATAAAAGGTAATTTTAGAGAGATGTCTCAAGCACAAGAAAAACCTCTCCCATGACCATTAATGATTGTTGGCTAGCTATTGCATGAGTTCTAAGATGGATTTAGAAACACAAAAAATGATGAATTGTATTATGATGGGCTCTGATATTGGATATATGATATCAAAGCTGCAATGTTAAGTACCCAATATCAAAGCCCAAGACACGATGTTGGATATCCGATATCATGGGATGTGTGCTGGCCTATAAATATAGTGCTTGGGCACATGATTTCCATATAGTTTTTGTCATAGCATAGTAGAGATCTTATAGTTTCTTTTCTCTAGAGTTATAATTTCCAAAGTGCCCACAACAAGAGTTATTGACTGTACAAATCTTTATTCGAACACTATTGTACCTGAGCATAGGAGTGTGTGCAACAACAAAGACAAGCTTTCTAATTAAACCTTGTAGTACCTTAGCTAGCTTAAATATGTTATTTGTGAATTTAATATTTTATGAAATTTATTTTAATGCTCTCAAGTAATTAAGCTAAAGTAAGCCAATTTGATTAAATAGAAATTAATTAAGCACATAAGTATGACGACTTTGAGCATGCATATGACTCTTGGTAATCCTAGTAATGCTTAATGTTTGATAACCTAGCAGCGTTATATGTGTTCAGGATGT
>MNCI01011534.1:601307-639102 GCA_015680685.1 Gnetum montanum | reverse complement strand
GAACCAGTGTACTTAGGAATTTAAGATCTACGGAATTTGACCAGATCACATGTGAACACTTGTGATTCATATGGTTGGGTATATGGGTAGCTCACCACTCATTAGCAACTATAAGAAGATTTGATGTGCATTGGAAAAAGTGCAAGCCTTGTTGTATTCATTCTATAATCATTTGTAATCACTAAATTCTCTATTTCTCCTCATTGTCTTATCATTTTGGCATTGTAAAATGTGTTGTACCTAACTATACAAGGATTAGCAAATTGAGTTGCAACTATCCCTTGTAATTCTTGTTCTTAATGCCTTGTGGGGTTGATGTGCTTATGCTTGTTGGGATCCTATGGGATTGAGTTTTTGGTACTGCGATACAACACTTCGGTGTGGAGTTCAAGATTTTAAAGGTTGTGTAAGCCTTAAAACCACATTTCCAAGCCTAACGAGACCTTGCAAGGTTGAGTGATTGGTGCTATGGTACAACACTCCAAAGTGGGGCTTGAAGATTGTACAGGGTGTCAATCCTTCAACCACATTTTGAGAGCAAAAAAGTGTCGAGGTGTGCTCGTGATTTACCCTCTGAGTGTGGACTACCTAAGTTGGGGAACCACATTAAATTTGGCATGTGTGCTTTGTGTATTTGAGTTTTAATTTGGGGAACTTGTTCATTTCCCATCCCCTTTCTAAGTCCAACGATCCACAGTAGAAATCATGGTGAATTCTTTCATGAAATAAGTTCAAAGTTGGAATGAAACTCTTATACTAATAATCAAATCCCTTAAGCCTTAAATGAGGTAGCTCAAATAATATCAAAGCCAAAAAAAAACAAATCATGTAGCCTACTTCAAGCAAGTGAATTTAGCAAGGAAGCTCCTAATATTAAAGAGTAATATTTAAGCATATTTTGAACATATAGTCATTAAAATCTAGAGTTGAAGACTAAAGAAGAGTTGAAAGCTAGCACCATTAATGACATAGAAAATCTTCAAGTTTTAAGAAAAAGCCAAGATGTCACATAAATAGAAGAAAGAAGCCCCACAAAAATTTTAGGATGTTAACCCTTTTACCTTCTTAGAATATATATAGTAGTATAATCTAAATATTTATTAGCTCTATCAATGGATTAATGTTGTACACCTAGAACTAAATGTAGAGGAAGTTGACCTTTTTGATTTTGATGAAGATCATGAACTAATAGAGAAGTTGGATTTGTAGTTAGTGGAATCATTGGAAGAATAGTGGGAAACTTATGAGAAAATAGGGCCCCACAAGCTAGGACTTAGGCCTAGGGAAAATCTAATTTGATATGTCCTAAATTGTCTCATAGCAAAGACATTTTATGAGAAGGATAACCTACAATTTAGAGGAAACACTATGCATTTCATTGATATCAATATTAAGAAGGAATATGAGCTCTACAATTTTATTGAGCTAGATGTTATAGAGATTAAGGCCCATAGTACAATAAGAAAGTTCTTAGCAAAAGGTTTTGGAATCACCCAAAGATAGGGTAAGCTATATTTCTACCTTTATCTAATTTGGTGAAGGCATGGGGATATAGAAACATCATTGTAAAGGTCTCAAAGCTTAGGTTTCCTCCTCACATTTTCATTTACACTTTAATTTTTTGCTCTAATTGTGAGATAAATACTATTTTAGATTTACATGTTTGAGCCTAGGTAGCTTCTAAAAATAATAAACATTTCTTTCAAGTCCAATATATGAATGATGCCTTACAAAAGAGTCTATCTAAGATTCAAGGGAAAGGAGCTAAGCTAACCCTCATATCATTTTTATTAGATTTCCTATTAAATAAGTTCTAAAGCCTAAGAGAATGATTCCAATATTCACAAGATAAGCATCTTAGAGAAGAGCTTGGTCAAAAGATCACTGTTACAACTTCTTTCTAGTCAGTTATTAGACAAGATTCTTCAATGCACATTCCTTAGAGCTTCTAATGAATTGCATTTAGTCTCATCTAATTAAGATAATTTTAGGGCCCTTTCGACTAGGGTTGACCCACAAGTAATACATGAAATTAGTGGAACGTGTGATGGAGCTATTTTTCTTCATGCTCAATATACTCAAATCTTAATTAGGATTTGAGGGCAAAGCTTTCAAGCTTCCTAGGTTTATATGTCCTTATTTGGCTACACTAGAAGTAGGATGACAGATGTGGAAGAGCTCCCTTAGGTATGACTACAAGCATAAAGAAGTTTTCCCCCTCAAGCTTGGCTTTTGGGAGTTTTCCAATTCTGGCCATTTGAGTGTCATGACATGAAGATATTGAGAGTAGTGTAGTTTTTATCCAGTTCAAAAGAGGATCTATTCTATGGCAAAGACTAGGAAGGTTCATCAATCTAATGAAACCAACATATTCTATATTAGAGCTAATGATAGGGAGGTAAATCAAGCTAAGGAAGAGCCTCCAATGCAATTAAAAAGGAGCTTATCATTATAACTACCTAATTTACCTTGTGACATCCCTATAATAAAATTCTACTAATGGATGGAGGATAAGGAGCATGATCTAGCTAGGGATTTCTTAGAAGAATGCCTAGTCAGAATGGAGAAAAATTACTTTTCATGGAAGCTCCTGGAGTTGGAAAACACCATGCCTAATGAGAGGTTTCCTCTTAATGAAGAAGAATATGCCATAGTGAGGGTAATAAGGAAAGACAAAATTGATTAGGTATAGGTAGGAGAAGAGTAGTAGAACCAATTAGAGCAACAAAGACTAATGGAGCTCCAGCAACAAAAATCACTAGAACAAAAAAGGCTATTAGAAAAGCAACAACAAGAATAGCTTCTAGAGCTTCAGTAGCAAAAGAAAAAGAAGAAGAAGACTCATCATTAATTCTTACTTTTCCCTTTAGCTATTTGATGAAGGGATCAACTCAATCATTCAAAATTAATGAGAAAGAAGGTAGCATTATATTGAGTTAGAAGCTTCCTAATACTCTAGAAATAAAGGCTAGTGTCATCTTCTAATACAAAGAAGATGACCAATAAATAGAAAAATAAAAACTCACAGTTTCTCATGGAGAGATGTCACATACTATAGCTACTCTAAATAAGGACATGGAACAAATAGCTGATAATCAGATAGCTAAGTTACAAGAGTTTTTGTTGCAAAATGAACAAGAAATGTCTAAGCTATGAGGGGAAATGAAGAGCCTAAAAGAGAAGAACAAATAGCTTAGAGAAATGATAACTATTAAGGAATCATTGCTAGAGTAGAAAGATCAAGTAACAATCCAACTAGAAGAAAGGGTTTTTGTAATAAGCTCAAAGCTAGAACATGTCAAAAAAGGTAAGTCTCTAGATTACTCTCATCTTATCCTTACAAGCTTTAAGGAAATAATTAGTGAGATGGATTATGGCAAGGAATAGATAAAAGAAATAAGAGAGGAAATTACAAACATGAGGAAGAAGAAAGCCATGTTCACACAAATTAAAGAAAGGATTCAAGGAATATATGAACTAGATATAAAAGAAAAGGGGGAATTACCCAAATACAAACAAAGCTTCCTCGATTTAATGATGATGGTTGTTATAGGTATCATGCACAAAATCACTCAAAAGAAGTTAGAGTTTGAATAGGCTTGTTCTGGTGTAGGAGGTGCTCTAGTTAAAATTAATGTCTTAATAATTGAATCAAGTTTTGAAAAAATGTTGTGTTGAAGAAATCATTATGAAGCATGATAGCTCTAAGCTAGATTCAATGAATCAAGGTATCAAGACCCTCATAAATCATGAAAAACTATCACAATAGTTGGATATGAAAGGGTCCTAGGTGCAATGAATGGAGAAGATTTGCTAGGAAGCTATATAGTTAGCCAATGAGCTACAGTTATACAAGGAAAACATGAGGAACTTGTAATTTTCAATTTTGTAACTATTATAACTGCCTAAGGCTACTATATAAAGCCTAGAGCAAAATTGTAAATAGGAGGGATTTGATTGGGACTTTTGGGCTAGGAATTTTAAAAGAATGAGCTTGTAAAGACTTCTTTTTAATATTATTTTAAGTGGGTTTCATTTATCTTTTTTAGTTTTTATCTCATAGCTTATTTTTTAATTGATTATCTTTTCCTATTTTCTCTAGTTTTAATATTGCATAATTATGTATGAATGGATTTCTAGGGTTGGACTAGGAACTTTTCTCTATGAAGCAGAGATTTAGCTTATTTCTATTATTCTAATTGGATGGGATAGATCTAGCAAGTGTTAGTCCTTGATGAGCTGCGATATTGGGGCCGTGATATTGCATCCGCAATATTGGGTATGCGATATCAAAGCCTTCCAAGCGATATCAGACATCTAATATTGGGGCCTATCTTGTCACCTATAAATAAGAGGTGGGTGCACTTGGTTTAGCAATAGTTAGTTAATTAGTCTTAGTCCCTTACCCAAACTCTTGCCTTTTTCCCTTCTCAAAGTTAGAATCATTTTTGAGTGCATGCAGTAGGAGTCATAAAGCGAACGAATCCTTATTTGAGCATTGTGTACCTGAGCACACCTTGTGGCTAGAAATAAAGATGAACTTTTTGATAAACCTTGTAGCATTTAAATTAGTTTATTTAATGTTATTTATAGTTATTTCATGCTTTCCTTAGTTAATTCATGTTCTCTCTCACCTTGTTAATTCTCCCAAGTAAGCACACTTAGTACGACCACTTAGAGCATGCATGGAACACTTGGTAAGCCAGTAACGATTAGCGTTTGGTAATCCCAGTAGTGTTGCACAGGTTTAGAATGTGTACAGCAAGTGGGAATAGATGTTGGTGTTAGGACTAGTTAGGGCATAGTTGATTAGTTAAATTAAATTAGTTACTTAATTAGTTCACTTCTTCCTTTGTAGCACCAGGACATAAAACATTAGAAAATATATAAAAATCATATACCTCAAGTTTACTAAACCATACAATTGTGTTATATAAGTAAGCTTGGGAAGACAACAATTGACTAACCCGCCCAGGTTCTGTAAAGGCACATAAGCACCTAGTCTTTGGAATTTGATTAGATCATGTGTGGATGCTTGTATTCGTATGGTTGAACATAGGGATACCTCATAAATCATCATTGGCATCATTGCCGAGGAACTTTGTTGTTTGTGCACTAGCTAGAACTTAGGAAATCTTCACATTATTGGAGCAAACCCTTAAGGTTGGTTATCTTACAATTAGTGAAATGAAAAGTATTGCATACTGAATAGATAATTATGTCTCCCTCTTCTTATGAGAGTGTTTTTCCACCTAGGTCTGATACAGGGAACAATCAGAGACGTAGTACACATGATAATCCACCAGTCCCTCAACAGTTTCATGTGGTATACATTCATCCTAATGAGTATATATCAAACTTTATCTTTATCCTCCACCAAGATGAACAACTACGTTAGCATGATTTAGAAGGTAACATAGTGTTACCTCTTGATTGCTCAGTACTAGGCATGCTTCGTTGTGCTCTCACACGAATTTGTATGCAGCACTTATAGGTAGAGTATGTTGTGCATGATCATGACTCAATAGAGTATTGACCCATGGAGGCACAATGTCAAAGGGATCTACAACAGCAGAGACATCATGAATCCATGAAGGGGAAGTTGTCTCAGAATTTTTCGTATGTCATAGGTAAAAATGAGGGTGGTGAACCTGCCTCAGGAGGTCTCCCACATAATGATGTTCCTCCCATTGACTTTGTTCAAGGGGTTGTGTATCAAAATCTTCACTCAACTATCCATAACCTAGATTCTAGTACCGATGGACACAAAGGATCTGAAAAAGGAACACCAACACATGACAAAGATGGACATTTCAATCGTAACCACAATCGAGGTTGTGACCACCAAAGAGAAGGAAGCAGACACCATCATGGTGATAGTCCTTCTTCTTCTTCACCTTCATCATCTCCTTCACCCTCTCCTTCAAGATTTGGATTCAGTCACAAGGAAAAAGACCTTGAGGATAATGGTAAGTGAAACAGGAATCATAGACAAAGTAGCCGAGAAATTGTACAAGGACATTCTAGAGAAACTCATCATGGAAGGAGGGAGAGTAGGGAACAACATAGGCATCATAGATGCCATAGACAGTACTATCATGATGAACTCCTACTCGCTACCCAAAGTATGCTAGATATAACTGAGGCTGCTAGAATCCCAACAAGGCACCAAAAAGATAGTAGGATCAAAATATTGGACATGAACAATATCCCACAATTTGAAGGGGGATACAACGCTGATCCTAAAAATCATTTACAAGCATTTCATGATGCATGTGCCTTGCAAAGCATAGAAAATGAGTGGCAAAAACTCAAGTTATTTTCATGAACACTAATCAAGGAAGTGGAAAGTTGGTACTAGTCCTTAGAATCAAAATCCATTTGTCGATGGAGTACCATGTTAGAATTGTTCAACAATAAGTATCAGACGTACTCATGAGTATGCAACTTGCGAAAGCAAATCCAAGGATGGAAACAAGGAGGACATGAACCCTTGGATGCTACCATGGATCGATATTATGCACTATTACATCGTTGCCCAGGCCATGGTTAATTGTAAAGGGAACAACTATGCCATCTTGTATATGGGCTTAAGCACAAAACTTCGAGAACCCTTGGGACTTATGCCCAAGGAAGGCTATCTAAGCTTAGGGCCCATCAATTACAAAGATTGTTGGAGCAAGTTGCTAAAGAGGAAGGTGAGTTAAGGAAAAGAAAAAGTATGGAAGAATATAACAAAGATCCTTCCCTCTAAAAGAAGGGATTTAGATTTTGTGAGGATGAAGAAGAGTCACCACTCAAAGAGATGGTGAATAGGAAAACCTTGCCCATGCAAAAGCTTACATCAGAAGTATCAGCAAAGGTAGACCAAATGTGGAACTCCCTAGATAATAGATTTCAAATAGTTCTCAAAATAGTAGAGTCTAGAAAGGAAGGTCATGATTGAGAAAGGAGAAAAAAAGAGAGAAGCTAAATATGCACGTAACAAAGGTAAGGGAAAAGTTTCCATCATCGAAGAGGTTCTGGATTCGGATAGAAACAATGATGGAGGATGTGAGATATGCCAATATGACCATCCTAAGGGATGTTACTCTGTAATCTCACATCTACAGGAGTTTGGGATGTATGCACTCAACCCACGATTAAATAAAAGGAAAACACCTTGAAGGTTACCTTATACCTAAGGTAACCCAAGGCAATTCCACCAACCCTTGATGTATTATCCAAGTGGAACTCCACCACAACCAAATGAGTAGTACCAATAGTGGCAACACCCACAATCATGGGGAATGCCACCACCACGTCAACAGTACCCTTACCATCNATCATGGGGAATGCCACCACCACGTCAACAGTACCCTTACCATAAACCTTACCTAATGGATACTACGTGTAGTAGCCAATCTCTCCACGTGAATCTACTAGTCACGTTGCTCCCCAACCTCACTACCAAGCCCATGAGTATTATAGAACTCCTTCTCTTAGGGGTGATGTTCCACAAACATACTATCCTTCTCATCTTACTGCATCTCTTCCACCCTTAACTCCATTACCACCTACTCCAGCCATGCAGGGTGAGCTCCCTGCCTAGCCGTAGCAATGTAACACTACAAGGGCTGTTAATCCTCACCCTACTATTGGTTTAGATAACCACATAAAGAAGAGACATTTCTTTAGGACCAATAGTCCAACAAAGTTTTTGCAATCATAAGCGGTTAACTCTCCAAAGGCCTCACCATCATTCGAAACTTTAGAACACCCTTCAAACCAATGCACATAGTCATGTTGACATGCCATTACTGATTGGATTAAGGCAAGCATCTTCCTAGGAAATTCTCCAATTCTGGGAGTCCTCTTATATATTTACAAATTTCTAGGAATGAACCTTGCAAGGCTCTTTTGGATTTAGGTTCTAGTGTCAACTTAATCTCTCAAGAAATGTACAAAGCCTAGAACTTGCCTCCACTAAAAATGAGTAACATTCATTTAGATCTGGTTGACCAATCCATCACTATCCCATTAGGACTAGTGGAGGACATTGTTACCATTATTTGTGGATGGTCATATGCAGCCAACTTCCTAGTTATTCAAGTCAACAATTATAAGGGGGACTTCCCTATCATAATGGAAAGAGCATGGCTAAGCACAATTGATGCATGCCTAGAACTACGTGATCTTTCCCTAGAGATATCAAAGGAAAATATGTTTTGAAAGATTAAGAAGAAGAAAGTTCCATGCATTTCATACAGTGACAGAGGGTGTAGTTGCATGCAGAATTCTTGGTTTGTACAACGTTTAACATTGCCTGCATGAAAATAGTGTGCACAAGTAACTAACATACAAAGGTGCTTGTATGCAGTACCCACAAGATAGGAAGGCACCTAGTGGCTAATAGCTGACCAAGAGAGCAACTCAACTATATGCATGGAACTAACTAAGGGTTTGACTTACGCTTACATCGATATCATAGACACATTAGAATAAGTCCATCACCAGCGTCCAAGTCTTAACATTGAAAACATTAACTAGGGGAAGTTGGAAATCCCTAACAACTTTAAACAAGAGCCCTAGGAGTTAAAATTGTTGCCCACTGATATGGAGTACACATTTCTCAAAAATGAAAAATTAGTAATTATTAATGCTAGGCTCTCTCCTCAACAAAAAGAGAGACTACTAAAAATGGTGAACAAATGGTCGAAAGCCTTTGCTTGGTCATATCTTGAATTAATTGAAATAGACCTTAAGATATGCTAACATAGGATTTACATTGACCCCTCCATGAAGCCTCAACAACAACCATAGACGCAATTGAACCCAAAGCTGAAGCAATTGGTTAAGGAGGAAATTGAACAGCTTCTAAAAGCTGGGTTCATCTACCCCGTTGTTGATAGCAAATGGGTTAGTCCACAAGTTATTGTGTCCAAAAAGGGAGGTAAATGAAGGGTGTGTATAGACTTTAGACTAATAAATATGGCAACATTCAAAGATCACTTTCCATTGCCATTCGTCGACCAAGTCTTAGACACCATTGTAGGGCATCTCTACTATAGTTTTCTGGATAGATACAGTGGATACAACCAAATCCAAAAGCCACCAAAAGACCTACCCAAGACCACATTCACAAGTCCTTGGGGGACATTTTCATACAAACAGATGCCATTTGGCTTGTGTAATGCTCCTGCAATGTTTCAACATTTGGTTCTAAGTATCTTTCAGTAGTAAATAGGAAATGGTGTAGAAGTCTTCATGAATGATTTCTCCACCTATAGAGCAAACTTCGATCAAGCGTTGGACCAATTAGAGCAAGTACTAAAATGATGTGTTGAAACCAATTTAAGGCTCAACTGGCAAAAAAGCCATTTAATGGTCCAAAAAGGCATAGTATTAGGGCATAATATTTCACAAACAAGGAGAGAGGTAGACCATGAAAAGATCAAAGTCATCCAAGGAATCACATGCCAACCTAAAACTATAAAAGACATCTGATCATTCCTTGGATAAAATAGCTATTATAGAACATTCATAGAGAGCTTCTTAAGGGTTGCAAAACCATTGGTTAAACTAAGAAAAAGGACATACCTTTCGAATGGACCAGAGAATGTGAGTTATCTTTTCAAACTTTAAAATAGAAGCTTGTAAAAACACCTATTCTACAAGCTCCTGACTAGTTCAAACCATTCTATATAATGACTGACATATCCAACTTTTCTTTAGGAGCTGACTTACACAGTTAGATGACTAGAAATGACCCTATTACATTCACTATGAAAGTTGAAGTATTGCTAGTGCACAACTTAACTACACCACAACAGAAAAGGAATTAATGGCTATGGTGTTTGCATTAGATAAATTTAGGCACTATGTATTGGGCTATAAGGTATTTGTACACATAGACCATAGTGCAATTCAGTTACTACTGAATAAACTAATCGTGAGCCCTCGCATCATACGATGGCTCATAATCTTACAAGAGCTCGATCTTATGATGATAGATCGTAAAGGCACTAAGAACGTTATTGCTTATTATTTATCTTGGTTAAGATGGGACAACAAAGAGGATGAATATTCAATTTCTGATCACTTTCCTAATGAATTCCTCTTTGCAAGTGTAGTAAATAATTAATTAACCATGGAAATAAATTGGTATAGTAGCATTCTTACTATCTCCTTACACAAGAATCACCACAAGATTTAGATGCTAAAAAGAAAAAAAAAATTCTTCACCAAGCCAAATATTTCATGGAAATCAATGGACACCTTTATAAGGTATGTTCCAATGGCTTGGTTTGATGGTGTGTTCCTGATGTAGATCAATTACAAGTT
Source organism: Gnetum montanum (assembly GCA_015680685.1). Lineage (NCBI taxonomy): Eukaryota > Viridiplantae > Streptophyta > Gnetopsida > Gnetales > Gnetaceae > Gnetum > Gnetum montanum. The sequence continues at coordinate 628,779 of MNCI01011534.1, read as the reverse complement.
CTCTAAGATGCTCATGAGGGTCCTTGTAGGAGTCATTATGCTGGGAGATGAACAACCATTAAAATCTTTCTTGTAGGATATTATTGGCCTACATTGTTCTAGAATGCTCATCATTTCGTCCAATCTTGTCAGTGCTACCAACGTGATGGGGGACTGACTACTAGGATGGAGGGTCCACAATAATGGATTCAACCTTAAAACCCTTCGATATATAGGAATTGATTTTATGGGGCCTATTACACCAATGTCCAATGGAAAACCTTACATTTTCATTGTCATTCACTACTTTACAAAATGGGTAGAAGAAGCTGTTGTTATGAACTATACATCATCTATCGCTGCATAATTTGTTCAACAACAAATCATTAATAGGTTTGGTGTGCCTCGTGCACTTATTTTGGATAATTTATAGGCGTGAATTTTCAAAAGTTAATGCAATGCTTAGGAGTCAAACACAAACTAACTACACCATACCACCCTCAAGTGAATGGTTAAGCCAAAGTAACCAATAAGGAGATTACAAAAATATTGACAAGAACCATTAGTAATTATAGGCAAGACTAGAGCACCAAACTGAACGATGCTCTTTGGCCATACTGCCCCACATAGAAACTCCCTATAGGCAACTCTCCCTATGAGTTAGTGTATGGAAAACTCCCAATGCTTCCTATTCAAGCAGAACTCCATACACTATCTATGGCTTATGATCTCAACCTTGACCTTAATCTAGCACAAAAAGAATGGTTAATGAACCCTAACCTGCTAGATGAGAATCGATTAGTCACCTTATCATCTAATGAATTGCACAAGGCTTTTAATAAATGATTTCATGACCTAAAAATTAGAAAAGTTAAATACCAACTAGGAGATAATGTTCTTTAGTAGAACCCCACACACATGCCACAATGCACTAAATTTCAAACATTGTGGGAAGGACCTTATATTATTCATGTATCTTTTCCCTCAGGGGCCATGATGATTTACAAACCTGACAACCTGGATAAGAAATTGTTGGTCAACATCCAACAAACCAAACCTTTCCATGAGCCTAAAATAGCCAATACCAATACTACCTATGTTGGTGGACAACCCTTCTCATTATTTCAGATATCCTCCTTCCAACTCAATCGTGGGGGAGATGGCCACCAATGCTAACCATTCTAAGCCCTTAGCTCTTTTTGTATTTTTATTTTACACCTTTTTGTTTTACACATCTTTTCAATTTTACTTATTTTTGTTTTATACCATTGTTCACATATTTACTATTTCTTTGTTGATTTACTTTCATTCTTCATATAATAAGTGCTCACGATGGTGGGTTGGACTATAATAATGTTGATTGCTAATGTTTGATTTTTACCTTTGATTTTCAATGTTGATACTAATATATGGTTCTTTTGATAAAACAGGCAATGAGTCCATGTCGTCCATTTATCCATTCAACATTGTGGTCTTCTTTGGCTTTGGAACTGTATTGTCCCTTTTTCTAAATAAACTTATTAATGAATTAGTCACTTGGTATTCTTCAAACCAAGGAAGGACTCAATGGTTGAAAAGGGTGTGACATCAAGGGGATTCGACACACTTGTGCTAGCTATTCTCTTGGGTACTTGGATGATTTTCATGGGTTTTTTGCCATTTCACTATTGACCAACTATTAGGAAGTTGAATAAATCTAAATAAGTCTTTGCATGGTCTGGTTCTCACGCAAAAAAAAAAACTAGTGGGAATTCAAAGCACACCCCTTAGACATAATAAAGAAACATGGGTTACAAACACTAGTTATGGCACTGGAAAGACATGTTACCCATGCCTAAAGGTTCCCTCTAACTAAGGCCCTTTCTCGCTTCTTGCCTTCCTATCTTTCTCTCCTTGGAATGGTGGTGACTCAATGGATGCATTCTTGTTGCTTCATGACAATGGGTTGGTCAAATCTATTGATGTGAGGTCACTGGATGTGGTTGGTGAGTCCAGATTTGGGATGAATTTTATTCAATCACCTTAACCACATAATACACAAGGGACTTTACATAACCTTACTCTTGGGATTCCATTCCATTTCCTCCTCTCCTTCCATATTTCTTCCCATATTCCACCTCATTGATGATTTTATGATTAGTCTATGTCTTGGTTAACGCATTGTTAGTCTTTGATAAACTCTTGTGGGTAAGTTCTTAACCATTATTTCCATATGCCATTTCGAGAGCCTACGGACTCTTTGGTTTGCAAATCTGTCAAGGCATAAAAGGCATGGGCCTGCTTTGGGGAGGACCCACTGGCATTCCTTTTTGGTGCAATTGTTAAGTTCTTTTCCTTAAAAATTCTTTGCAATCAACCATTTCTTGTTTCATCCCCATCCATGACATCCATTTTATTAGCTTCATCATTGTTATTTCTCTCATCTTTATTGTTCCTTCAGTTTTTCCACCCTATCACTATCGGAGGTTCGCTCTTAGTCATGGGGGCCCCATCACAAATTTTTCCATTCAATTACCTATCTCACCCCTACACCTTGGGTAGTTTTTAGTTAAAAACCTCTAACCCAATATCTTTCATACCCACAACCTTGCCAATGCACTTATATCGAGGCAAGGTATCAATTGCATTATGGCTTATCTATCCTTGATAATTCATGACTATGTTGTGTGTGCAGATGGTGATCACACAAATAATGGACTAGAGCCAGAGCGTTTATGCAAGGAACAAGTTTGGTCATGTGGCTATGGATGAACAATGGAATGCACATTTCTGACATTAGCAACAATGCACCTCATTTTCTTTTCTCTCTCTCTTTCTCTTCAAGCTATCGAATGAGGGTCTGGATGTCATCTATGTACAGTGTTCACCACAATGGGCATCAACACCAATGTTGTAATATGCTTATTGATCCGTTCATCGGGCACTTTGAGTTTTTTATTCCCTGTCGCTGTTAGTTCTCATTCAGTCAATAATCCCATACCTTCCCAATATTTTATAAGGAACTTGAGAATGAGTTTTCATTCAGTCATGGGGGTATGATGAGCCGCAATATCAGGGCTGTGATATCACATCCGCGACATCGGGTATGAGATATCGGAGCCTTCCAAGCGATATCAGACATATGATATTGGGGCCTATCTTGTCACCTATAAATAAGAGGTGGGAACACTTGGTTTGGCAATAGTTAGTTAATTAGTCTTAGTCCCTTACCCAAACTCTTTCCTTTTTCCCTTCTCAGAGTTAGAATTATTTCTAAGTGCCCACAATAGGAGTCATAAAGTGAACAGATCCTTATTCGAGCATTGTGTACCTGATCACACCTTGTGGTTGGAAATAAAGACGAACTTTGTGATAAACCTTGTAGCATTCAGAATAGTTTATTTAATGTTATTTATAGTTATTTAATGCTTTCCTTAGTTAATTAATTTTCTCTCTCACCTTGTTAACTCTCCCAAGTAAGCACACTCAGTACGACCACTTCGAGCATGCATGGAACACTTGGTAACCCAGTAACGATTAGTGTTTGGTAATCCCAATAGTGTTGCATGAGTTTAGGATGTGTACGACAAGTGGGAATGGATGCTGGTGTTAGGACTAGTTAGGGCGTAGTCGATTAGTTAAATTAAATTAGTTACTTAATTAGTTCACTTCTCCCTTTGTAGCACCAAGACATAAAACATCAGAAAAAATATAAAAATCATATACCTCAAGTTTTCTTAGCCATACAATCACGTTATACAAGTAATCTTGGGAAGACAATGATTGACTAACCCGCTCGGGTTTTGTAAAGGTGTATAAGCACCTAGTCCTTGGAATTCGACCAGATCGTGCGTGGATGCTTGTATATGTATGGTTGAGCGTAGGGATACCTTGCCACTCATCAGTCCTTAATCAATTTAACATAGAAACATTGCTATCTTTATTTGGTTCTAATTTTTATGATCAATTCTGTTTTCCTTAGTTTCTTGTTATGTTCAACAAAGATTTTGTGATCTCACTTCAAGAAGTTAGCTAGTAGAGAGATCAAAAATTAAGATTGGCTTTTTTTTTTATAAAATTTTCCATTTACTATATGTATACATTGCAATATTCAATGCTAGATTAATAAGAGAGCTATTCAATTTCTTTCTTTGTGTTAAATGATAGTTAAGAAAGATAGATAATCAATTATATACAAAAAAACAATTCCTTAAATCAACTTTCTTTTCTCTTTGATAGATTTTCATTATTATTTACAATTACTTACATAAGCTCATTTACCAATAAAGGCTATTTGGAGGCATCCTTGCCTTGGTAGTACAAGAGACTAACAACCACCTAAAATGATTTTAATCAAAAAGCTATTATCCTTTGAAAAAGTTATCCATAATTCTATGACTAATAGCCATAATTGATGCTAGAAGGAGGACTAGCCTTACTAGTACAACCTTTCCTTTTTTAGCATTAGGTATTAACAACTTTTAATTAGTGTTAGAAGAAGCACCTCTTGTTGTTAAATAGTTTATACTTTATTTTATTACATTAGATAAAAGTTGGTTATAAAAAAATAAGTTAGATACTTTAGCTCACGAGTAGTTCCTCTAATAACAAGAAGTTTTTAAAAGTCCAATGCATACATTTAAACTTAGGATTAGAACTACATCAAGGGATATTGAAATCATAATTAGAAATCTAGGTTTGTGGAATTAAGACATGAAGTACTAGGACATCACCATTAGTTAAGGGCTTATTTTTAAAAAGAAAAACTAAACTAAAAATAGGATCAACCATTAGAACTCAAAGTTCACAAATAATGGCTAACCTACCCCCTCTTAACCCATTTCAATTACCCACACTTTTGATGTTCAATGCTTGTCACAATATTCCTAAATCAACTTACAAATATCTCCTATAACCATATATCCCTAGTAAAGCTTATTTAGCAAAAGAATATCTACACCTATTTGAACTAGCCTTAGTTCATGCAAATATTTAACATCTAGACTAAACATGCAAACCGTTCATAGGCAACCTTAGGAACATGGCTTAAATTTGGTATTCAAACTTACCAAGTAATAGTATCACTAGTTAGGAGGATATGAAAAACCTTATTTATAGCTTAGTTTGGTAATTAGATCGAGCAACATCAACTATATGGTGGCCTAGTTTAGAAAAAACAAGGAAATAAGGAGTTTGTAAGAGAATTCAACATGAAGTTTGTGTGGTTTATTTCAAAACTAGTTTCACCCAAGTAATGAAGTTTTAAGAGATACCTATCTAAATGCTATAGACCATAGAATCTCAATTTGGCTACAAATAATCCCAAATATCAATACTCTAGTAGACCTTTATAATGAAGCTATAGATTTAGAAAGATAATTGAATTTAATCCCTAGAAATACATATCCTTCCACCAAAGACCCTCAAAAAGGGATATTTCTAATAAAAAATTTGAGTCAACTCATGATGTTACCTTTAATTAGTAGTTCCATAGACTTATGGGGTGAAGAGCTTGATAAAAATAGGCTTTTAAAGGAAATTTCCAACAAAATTATTAAGTTAGAAAAAACTATGTCAAAAATAAAAATCAAGGAAGATAAAATATTTAGCAGAGATGGAAAATCAAATATCCAAGCCAAGCTTGAGGATGTTGAAGAAAACAAGAACTTAGCCAACTAAAACTTAACAGAATTTGAAGAAGTCACACCTCCAAGTATACATTATTTGAAAAGGTCATCCAGTGATTAAACATCCAAGGATTTAGAATCAAGATTTTCCTCTAATGATGATTTGAATACTAATGAGGAACTTATACGATGTGGACATCAAACAGGCCAAGGTAACATGTCTCTAATGATGGGATTTTTCCCTAGAGTTTTAGCATGTTTGGGGAGTGTTTTGGGTCTATTTTGATGACTTTAAGAGGTTCCAAGGGCTATGGGGACTTATTTGGAGGTGTTCGGAGGTTCCAGGCCTTAAAACAAGTAACTTTGTATTTTGGCCTTGCAGAGGAGACATCCCATTTGCAAAGGAGATATCCCATTTGTAAGTGAGATGTCCCATTTGTAAGTGAGACGTCCCATCTCTAAGTAAAACATCCCATCTTTGTTGTAGATGTCTCTGCTAAGAAATCCCACATGATTTGAAGACGTCTACTCTAAGACCTCTACACTTGGGAAAAATGTCTCCTATTTCTCATAGACATCTCCCATAGATTTTAACAAACATTAAATTGAATGATAAAGTGGAGGGAAGATGAAGAGACAGGAGTGAAAAAGATATAAATAGACTTCTTGTGCCTCCAATTTTATTAAGAGAGTCTAGAGAGAGACAAAGAGAGTGTACAAAGTTGAGAGAAGAGTATAAGGAGAGGTAGAATCTTGGCAAGATGCCTTGATAATCATTCTTGTAAGTTTGTGAGATTTGGATTGAATCTCTCATATGTCCTTGGGAATTGTGCTTCCTTTCATATGTAAATACTCAATTTAAGCAAGAATAAATCTTTAATTTTCCTTTTTTTGTTCAAATTTCCTATTTTGTGACTTTGAGAGAGCTTAGATTGTGGAATCCATGGGAGCTCCTCATCAGATTAGTATCAGAGCAGTTTGAAATTAAAGACAATTTCATTCAAGTGGATAATTCTCATCTCAATTGCAAATAATCACTCCAAATTTTGAATCTTAGATGAATTCTCTCTTGCTACTTATTCTACTCATCCTAGGGTTTTAAAATTTCACTTTGATCCTAAGTTTGTCATATCTTTCAAGAATTGGAAGATAATTATGGAATTGGACATCCATTGAGCTGTAATAGCTAGGGTTTGAAGATCTTCTACTCACTTCTCTTAAGATTTGAGAAATTCTTATCTCATTCCTTGAGAATTCTTGAAATTTTCACCTTTCCTTGTGGAATTTTTGGAAACTTTCCATTTAGATCAATTTCCATCATGCCTCCAAAGAAGAAGATTGTTCAAGCTTTATCAAGAGACATGGATGATATGAGAAATGCTTTCAAGATCATTGTTGAGAAAATCAAAAATCTTGAAGAGAACAAAGAATATGCTACTTCACCAAAATCATCCAAGCAATAGTACAAGTCATGCAATTCTTCAACAAGACCTTCTTTAATACATTCCTCAATGTCATCCATTGAAGATGATATTCCTTTTAAAGATGAATACTTTGGAGAAGGAGAAGCTCTAGATGATGTTTTTCTTCATGCTTCTAGTGTTGAAAATAAGTCTCAATGCTTCAATTTTCCTAGGAAAGGGAAAAAGGAACTTCCTTCTAAGCTCAAAGAAAGCAAGGTAAAGGAATTGAAATCACACTTGCAAAATATTTTAGACATGCTTCAAGGATGCCTCATGTTAAAGTCAAATCCTTCAATGGCATGGAAGGAATTGAATCTTTTTTTTCTTGGCTGAAAATGATTAACATGTACTTTGAACTTGAAGATGTGGAAAATCATCAAAAGGTGTCTTTTCCTAAAACCAAATTGTAAGGCATGGCACTTATATTTTGGGAGAAGGAAAGTCATTCTTACAAGCTGAAAAATGGTACTCCTATAAAGGATTGGTCTTTAATCTAGTTCATACTCAATCAAAAATTTGAGAAGACTCATCATGAACAAGAGGCCATCCAAAAATTGAAGTACCTAAGGCAAGGTGATAAGAGTGTGAAGGAATACTACATGGATTTTTGTAAGGCTTTTCATCTTGCAAAAGTTCATTGGGATGATTATTAACAAGTATCTAACTTTCAAGAAGGGCTAAAAAGAGAGTATCAACAAGAGCTAACCTTCTATGAGCCCCAAACATTGGATGATGCTTTTGAATTGGCCCTTATGGCTTAGAAGAAACTTCAAGGCTACACTAGAGATCCTAAATCTTCTAAGGGCATGAACTCCTAAGCTTTTGAAAGTGATAAAGGAGCCAAAGAGAATGGAAATACCAAGGAAGATACTAATCAGAAGCAAGAGAAGTCTAAGGAGGGCCAAGATTCCAAGAAAGACTACTCCAAGAATGGAAAGGATCAAGGAAATGGTTATGTGTCCAACCTTCAATGCTTCAATTGTGGTGAAAATGGACATAAAAATAAATAAATTTTTGGGGATCCCACTAAAAATACATGTTACCCATGCCTAAAGGTAGATGGATTCTCAGAAATCTAAAAAATAAGAAAGTGAAATGCATAAACTCCTTCCTTGGACAATACACCAAGTAGTAATACTCTTGGAAATAGTGGTAGTCTTTTGGTTGTAACTCTTAGAGATGAAATAATGAAATGTCATTGGAATGTGGTTTGGACTTGGTTTAAATATTAAAATGAAGGGCTAATGATTACTTTAACCATCAATAGCACACAAGGATTTATTATGCCTATGGTAAGACACCTCATGTTCCAAGTTCAGCAATCCTTTTGATAATCCATCTCATCTCACTATATAGTTAGTCATAACTTGTGGTTTCATGTAATATATGTGGATCATGAAGCTTAGAAGCAAGGGGATGAATAAGTTCCCCAAATCAAATCTTTATAAAACAAAGCACACACATGAATTTATGTGGTTCCCCAACTTGGGTACTCCACACTCGGAGGGTAGATCACAAGCACATCTCTAGACTTTGTTGCTCTCAAAATGTGGATGAAGGGTCCATACCCTATACAATTGTCAAGCCCCATTCCAAAATGTTGTATCATAGCACCAATCACTCAACTCCACAAGGTCCCATTAGGCTTGGAAATGTGGTTTCAAGGCTTTCACAACCTTTATAATCTTGAGCTCTACACCAAAGTATTGTACCACAACACTAACAACTCAATCTTGTAGGATCCCGACAAGCTCAAGGAACTCAACCCTATATGACAACAAGAATAAGAATTATAAGGAATAATTGCAACTCAATTTACTGATCCTTACACAGTTAGATACAACACACTTTACAAAGCCAAAATGATAAGACAATGAAGAGAAACAGAGAATTCAATGATTACAAATGATTGTACAATGAATACAACAAGGCTTGCACTTTTCCTAAGGCACATCAAGTCTTCTTATAGCTACAATGTTGCTAAATCCTTCTTAAAACTCATGCAATTGCTAGCTAATGGTCACTAACAGTCATGGGAGATTTCTTTCTTACACCTAAGACGTCTCTTTGAATTTGCCTTCAAATTTGGTGATGAGTGGTGAGATACCCCTACACTCAACCATACGAATACAAGCATTACACGCACGATCCGGTCGAACTCCATAGACTAAGTGCCTACATGCCTTATGGAACACCTAAGGTTAATCAATCCATGTCTTCCCAAGCTCACTTGTATGTGTCACGGTTGTATGGTTAAGTGAACTTGATGTATATGATTTTTATGTCTTTTATCTTTTATCTCCTATGCTAATGAGGGAAAGGGTGAAGAGACTAAGTAACTAAATTTAACTAACTAAGTTCTAATGCCTAGCATCAGTATCTGTCCCACTTGCCGTTCACACCTTGAACCAATGCAACCTTCCAGGATTACCAAACACTATTCGTTACTAGGATTACCAAGCGTAATGCACATGCTTGAAGCGATCGTACTGAATGCACTTAACTAGGAGTGTTGAGGGTTGAGAAAGATTAATTAACTAATAAAGAATTTAACCATTTAACATTAATTAAAGTCTTATTTAGCTTAGTCCATGCACTACAAGGTTTATCCAAAAGTTCATCTTTATTTCCATACACAAACTTGTGCTCAAGTACAATATTTGCTCAAATAAAGATCCATTCACTTTGGGACTCCTACTGCAGGCACGTGGAAATTATTCTAACTCTAGAATGAAAAAATGGCAAGAGTTTGGCTAAGGTCTAGATCTAGATGGAGAAACAAGGGACGGCCACCTCTTATTTATAGAAATGGTTGTGGGCTATGATATCATGTACACAATATCACATGGAAGGATGCAATATTGCATACTGCAATATCGTGTACATGATATCACAAGGAAGGATGTGATATCACGTACGCGATATCACAGCCCATGCGATATCACGTCCCATCATCTAGGAAGACATCTTTGTTTCCTGAAAAACATCTTTTTGAAGTCTTCATCCTGGAAGATGTCTTTGCTCAATGGAAGATGTCTTTCTATATTTGGTTTGCATTCTGTAAAGATGTCTTTGCCTCATGAAAGACATCCTTGGCTGGGGAAAGACATCTTGTTGTTTCTAAAGATGTCTTTCTAAATTTTCTCTGAGCTTACCTCAAATCTACCAAGATGCCTATTGCTTCCTAGAGATGTCTTTCTTCACTTTCTCTTACATGATAAATGCATCATTCCTTGTCTACAACCTTGATCTTTCGTATGCTTTAATGATATCCACTTTGCTTGTACAATATCAAGTCCTTGTCCATGTTCTTTGGATGTTCATTTGAAGACATGTGGATGACCTTCTCCTTTGAGCTCTGGGATAGTTTGTTCCTTGTTCTCTTTAGCTCATCTTGGTTTCCCGTGTACATAGTCCTACAAAAATAATAACCATACAACCATCAAATAGCTTTTTTCTCCATTTTACTTAAATTTTTTAGCACACAAAAACATACTAAAAGGCCCAAAATATAGTGATATTTTTCCAATTCATCAATACTACCATGTGTGTTTTTCTCAATAGGTATGCATTACATTCAACTCCTTAAGTGCTTACGAACACTTTTAGGCATGGTCATACAAGGGCATTAAGGGTTGGAGCCTACTTTGGGGAGGACCCACTTGTATAACTATTGTATCTCATACTTGGCAAGTAATTCCACATCATCTTGTGTCTTCCAAGAACAATCAAGGCTCAATAAAGGCTTCCCCTAACACCTAATAATCTATTCATACACTAGAAATTCATTACCTGTTTCCTATCCATCCAATAAATTTTTGCTCCTTGAGCTTCTTTTTCCATAAACTTTAAATTACAAATTCTCGAAAATTATGCATCATTACTAGCCTAGGACCTTCTAAACATGCTTCATATCTTCCAAACATTTCATTTGACTCATTTTTCCCTAAAATATCCAAGAAAAATTTGAAATTTTTAACAATGATATCATGTTACAATATTGTAGGCCCTATGATGTCGTATCTATGATATATGATTCAAAATATCACACTCATAAAAATTGTATATATATGCATGGGAGTTACAAAAATGTTTTCATTCCTCATTTTTCACAAAGAAGATTTTTTGAAAATTTTCTTTCAAAGCTCTGGCATGCCAACTTCCAAAGGCCATAACTTCACCCTTGTACCTCTGATTTCCAAAATTCTTTATCCTTGTTGATCCTAGAGCTCTCAACTTAGTCATTAGGGAGGGCACGAGGGGGAGGGGTACTTAACATGATATCATTGATATTTGAGCCAAAAAATTTCTAATGCCTAGAAGGTATCATAAAGGCTAAGTTCAAAGGATAATAAGAATTTTATAATAATTAATAAAGTAAACAAAGGCCAAAAACACTTAAATAATTTCCCTCATGTACCATGCCAATTACTTTAATCCATAAGATAAGCACAAAAAATGATAACAATGAAGGCTTCTAAGCAAATTATAAGGATACAACATCTAAAGGGAGTTCCTTCTTGAAGATTTTTCTAACTCTGCAATCATAATAGTGATCTAACCAATGGTATGAGTAAGATGAAGAAATGTTAAGAATCCATGTGAATACTCCAATAATCTCAAACTCTTGTTGATTGTAGATGATCCCGAAGAGAATACTAGAAGGAGGACCTTCACAACTAGGAAGACAAAGACCAAGAGGCTACGTAAGAGGCTGAACAGGTGAGCAAACCCTGCAAGCGAAGCATGTAGAGAAAGAGGCTCAATCTTTTAATAGCCATTAACAAACGCCTACCATAGACCACTTTGCCCAAGTTGAGGTAGAAGATCCACAAGTACCAAAATAAGGATAGCACCTCACACTATCACCAGATTATCTCCAGGCCATCCAAGAGAAATCGATCATGTCCATGGTTATTATAGAGTTAAATTTTGGTCCATTCATGGAATTTGCTCTAGAAATAGTAAAGATGCAACTCCAAGCATCACCACTATGGCCCACACTTACAAATAGTATAGAATGGTATTTAGGGGAGACATACCAGTTTTAGCACAACAAGCAGGTTGATTCAACAATCAAGATTGAAGAAGTTTTCATATCCTATTCAATGAAAGTAATAACTAAGGTTCTAAATGTTCCCAATGAAGGGGCAAACATGACATAGATCTCCACCAGATCCAATACCAATGCAAGGAGATTATGGTTACAACAAGCATATGGAAAGGCTAACAAAGGTTACAATGAGTTGACCTCGAAAGAAAAGTTATACTTTAAAATTAGCACCTACCACCTATTTCCTACTAAAAGGATCAATTGAATATCACCATATGCAACCAAAGAAAGTGTCATCCTAATGAGAAAATTCAATGTAAACATTACCCATCTCTACTTCCTCGAAAGTCAAAAGTATGCAAGGAAGTTGACACTTCCATTCCCTTGCCTTATCAAGAAGCTATGCAAACAAGCTGGAATTCTAGGGTACACTAATGACATCCCAAGGAAGGCTCAGAATGCTTCATATGCAAAGATGCTCAAACTAGTGCCTCCAAAGAAAGATCAAGTAGAAAAACCAGTAGGCATCGAGGGAATTGCAAGTAGCACACTTACTGGTAGCACTTTAACTACTAGTCAATAATAACAAGTTGGGCCTAGTAGTCAACAACAGACTAAGCAACAACAGCAATAGCTATAGTAGCAAGTTCCACTGTCACTGTAAGATTATAGGCCATCAATGAATCATATGCAATAGATTACAAAAATTGTAAGTTGGGGAACAAGGAAATGGATCAATCTCTACAAGGTCATAGACAATGCAAATAGGTCCACAGTTTCAATAGACCCTACTAGTTGAAAAATTTCATTGTAGTCAAGAAGAGGGGATGATGGTCAAAATAGATATCAGGGAACATTGCATCATTCCAAGTAATGTTAGAGATACGAGAAAGAGCCACAATTGTGGTAATATAGCATCAAGATGAAGCAAAAGCTACTGAGGTGATCATAAATCACATTAAAGAATCATTCAACATCCTTGTTATGCCACCAGATGATCTTTCAGGAGCAAGATGAATCATTAAATTCTTGTTGGTTCTTCAATGATTCCTACTGAACATGAGGATATACTTAACAAACTACTATAAACGAGACAAGTCATGCAAATTTTTTTTGGTATCCTAAGCGATATCATTGCAATGTAGTTTGAATTGGTTGCCACTAAGAAAAAGCTGGTTATGATAAAGACCAAGGTGGAGCATGTAGAAAATGAAGTTCAAAGACTACAAGAAGAGCTAGCCACCCTACAATCCAAAAAGAGAGACCCAACGTAGTATGTTGCACCAAACCAACTTGATCAATTCAAAATAGATCATTTGAGGTGCCTAATTGATCACAATATGAAAATGGAGAAGGAAAAAGAGAAGGCAATTTGGGATGCATCAATAGCAGAAGCATAGACATATGTACATGTCAAAGCATTGACCGCCTTGCAAGAAGAGAATAAGCAATTAACTATAAACAATACAAGGTTGACCAATGCAGAAAAACAAAAGAATGTTCTTAAAGAAAGCATCTATCAATTCAGAGAACAACTTATAAGAGTCAACTAATATAGGAGATTCTTAGCTAGGGAAAAAAGGAACCTGTCAATGAAAGAAGTCCATGTAATCAGTGCATGACAAAATGAGGCCAAGAAATATGAGCAACTAAGGAATATTTCATAGATCAGGTGCGCATGTATAAGCAAATCAATGAGAAAGAAATCCATATGGTTAAAGCCAAGATCAGTTCTATTCTAGTGCAGAATCCAGACTGGCAACTAATCTTGGATAGCCTAGCTCATGTCGACCAAGCTAAAGTTAAAATTAAAGATGTGTAGATTAAAGATCTAACTAAGTACATGGGGTTAGAAAATCTTCATTATGCTAACCTAGCCATGTTGATAGTAGGTAGGTCTAGAAGCGAACTAGAATAGCAAGTAGCAGCCATGTATGCCTTGTATGAAAAAGAGTTTGCTAACAAAAAGGATGCATGCAAACGTTACATGTAGCAAACTCAAAATTAGAAATGGTCAAGGACGACTATTAGGACTAGAAAGATGTTGTAGCTAACTTAGCTTGCAAAATGTCCAATTATCAAGAGTTAAGAAATATGGCTAGGGCATTCAAAGAAGAAAGATAGTAGTTCATAGCATGGTACATGAAAGAAAATCAAATGTTTGTGCAACTGTCATACCCAAGGGATGCACCAGCTCCATCACACATTGCTCAACAAGCACAGATGGTACATGATCCTAAGATAAAAAAGGAAAAATTTGAGGCATTATTAAACATATACCAATTTAAGAAGCCTGATGATAAAGGGAAGTAGCCAATGGAAGAGCCACCACTATTGAGAATTTGATCTACATCAAGCTGTTCCAAATTTTATTTTGTTTTGTTTTTGTTTTTTGTTTTTTTGTTATGAACTTATGTCAAGTTTTTGTAAAAACACCACTACAACATTCAGAGTGATGTAAATAGTTTGTTAATCATATATAGTTGGGTTTACCTCCTATTTTTGTAAAGGACTCCATCCTCATTTTATTTTAACTCAAGGACAACTTTCCAATCAATTTTGGGGGTATGAAAAATCCAAATTTTGATGAGTTTTGATATCATAATAATAATATTGTATCAATTATGTTGTTGATACGATGTCATAGCACATGCTAGGTCATCATTGATACAATGTCTTGAGATGTGTGCACCCCTATAAATATGACACTTGGGTGCACAATTTGCTAACTTTCAATTTCCATAGTAATAGAACTCTTACAATTTTATTTCTTAAATCTAGACTTAGTAATAGAAGAGCGAATGACCATAGTGTGATGTGTCATTGTTGAATAGTTTCTTTGTTCAAGCAATTTGTAATTGCGCACAAGTTGTGATGGAAATAAAGATCGAAACCATTTCCCATCATTGCAGCATTCCCTTAGCTTACTATTTTACTTAGCATAATGTTTACTATTTTACTAGAATAATACTTTACTTTTCCCAAGCACTTTATTTTTACTCGTTAATAGTAAGCAAAATGGATGACTAATTTTGAACATTAAGTGTGGTTGTTTGGTAATCCTAGTAGTATTATTGCTTGGTTTTTCTAGTAGTGTAATGCTTGGTAATCCCAGTGATGATTACATGAGCCCAAGACATGTCTAGTAAATTAGGAACAATTATCAATTGTTATAGGCTAGAATAGACTTACATTTCCGTTATTAGTTAAACTTATCATTTAACTCTACTTTCATCATGTTTACACTTAGGAGCATAATAGGCCCGAACAACATCATCTAATCATATACCTCGCTGTAAGCTAAACTGTACACTTAGACTTACTAGCTTAAAGTGGAAAGACAGTGATCGCAAGCTTAACTCAATTACTAAGATATCAACATTGGGTTGATCACGATTGGGTTGCGCATGGACACTCATAAGTTTTATGGTTGGGTGTTGGATTGCTCCACCACTCATCAAAGGAGAAAGAAGGCAAGATTATATTGAGTCAAAAGCTCCCTACTACTCTAGAAACAAAGGCTAGTGTCATCTTCTAGTACAAAGAAGATGACTTGCAAACAGGAAAACAAAAACTTGTAGTTTTGCATTGAGAGATGTCAAATAATATAACTACTCTAATTAAGGATATGGGACAAATAGCTGATAATCAAATAGCTAAGTAACAAGATGTTTTGCTACAAAATGAACAAGAAATGTCTAAGTTGCAAGGAAAAATGAAGTGCCTAACAGAGAAGAACAAACAACTCAAAGTAATGATAACTATTAAGGAATCATTTCTAGAGAATAAAGAGCAAGTAATAGCTTAATTAGAAGAAAGGGTAGTTGCAATAAGCTCAAAGTTAGAACAAGTCAAAAGAAGGTAAGTCTCCAAATTACTCTCATCTTAACCTTCTAAGCTTTAGGGAAATAATTACTGAGATAGATTATGGTAAGGAATGGATGAAAGGAACAAAATAGGAAATTAAAAAGATGAGGAAGAAGAAAGCCATGTTCACACATTTTGAAGAAAGGATTCAGGGATTATATGTACTGGCTAAAATAGAAGGGGACAATTACCTCAATACAAACAAAGCTTCGTCGGTTTAATGATGATTGTTGTCACAAGTAACATGCACGAAACCACTTAAAAGAAGCTAGAGTTTGAATAGGCTTGTCCTAGCATAGGAGCTACTCTAGTTAAAATTAATGACTCAATAAGCGAATCAAGTTTTGGAAAAATTAATGCTGAAGAAATCATTATGAAGCTTGATAACTTTGAGCCAAATTTAATGAATCAGGTTATTAAGACCCTCATAAATCATATCAAATTGTCACAACAATTGGCTATGAAAGGGCTTTAGTGCAAAAAATGGAGAAGATCTACCAAGAAGCTAAATAGTTAGCCAATGGGCTATAGTTATATGAGGAAATGTGATGAAGTTATAATTTTAAATTTTGTAACTATTATAACTACCAAAGGCTACCATATAAAGCCCATAGTAGAATTGTAAACAAAAGGGGGGATTTTATTGGGACTTTTGGATTAGGAATTTTAAAAGAATCAACTTGTAAAGACCTCTTTTTAATGCCATTTTAAGCAAGTTCCATCTATCTTTTTTAGTTTTTATCTCTTAGCTTATTATTTTGGTTATTATCTTTTCCTATTTTTTCTAGCTTTGATATTGCATAGTTGTGTATGAATGGATTGCTAGTTTTAGACTAGGCTCTTTTCTCTATGAAGTGGAGGTTTATGTTATTTATGTTATTCTGATTGAATGAGATAGCTCTAGAAAGTGTTAATCCTTAATTAGTTTAGCACAGAAACATTGTCATCTTTGTTTGATTCTAAGCTTTATGAATAATTCTATTTTCCTTAGTTTCTCATTTTGTTTAACAAAGCTTTTGTGACCTCACTTTAAGAAGTTAGCTAGCAAATAGCTCAAAATTTAAGATTGGCTTTTTATATAAAACTAACTATTTGCTATATGTGTACATTGCAATATTCAATGCTGGATCAATAAGGAAGCTATCCAATTTCTTGCTTTGTGTTAAGAGATAGCTAAGAGAGATAGATAATCAATCATATACAAAATAGCAATCAATTAAATTCACTTTATTATCTCTTTGATAGATTTTCATTATTATTTACAATTAGTTACATAATCTCATTTACCAATAGAGGCTATTTGGGGGCATTTGTGCCTTAGTGGTACCAAAGACCAACAACCACCTAAAATGAGTTTAATCAAAAAATTATTGTCCTGTGATAGAGTTATCTATAATTCTATCATTGATAACCTTAATTGGCGCTAGAAGGAGAGGTAGCCTTGCTAGTACAACCTTTCCTTTTTTAGCATTAGAATTAGGCACCAATACCTACACAATTGATAGATGCGCTTTTCTCAAGAGAGTCGAATCCATTTTTCATTTTTAATTCTAATATGATGTGAACTTAAGTGAAGGTTACTGATGATACTCTGATACTTGATTATAATAATACCTAAGAGATTAAAATTGTTTCTTGCCTTCTAAATTAAACCACAACTATGTTAAAACCTTTTGCTTGACTAACTTGTAATTATGCTTAGGATTTTCTATAGCTTCTCTCAATAAATATTCCATTTTCTCACCCATTGCATTCCTTGAAAACACCAATAGCAATCTTGTGAATCCTTAAGAATTACTTTAGATAATTTATCTTTCCTTAAGATATTTAAGCTATGAGTCTATGCAATGAATTGGCACAAGGCTTCTGTTCCTAAAGGTAATAAATTGCATTCAAATAATAACAATGCATTTTAAAACAAATTTTAGAATGTAAGGCTATTTAGAAGATGTCCTAAAGTACCCAAAGGAAACTAATTTGTGTTATTTATAAATTTATATCTATAAAAACTAATAATGTTTCTAATGAAAGTTGAGACAAATATGTTTCTCACCACTAGTAAGGGAGCTAGATTGTCATAGGGTTCTTTTAGGCTATCATTGAAAGACATGGATATCACATCTATGATGTCTTCTATGGTAGCCTTGATTTGATCACCATGTTTGTATTAGAATAATAGGTGACAGATGTTGTAGTTGGGCAGAAGTTGGTAGAATTATGTGATAAAGGATTGTAAGTTAAAATAGAAACATATATATCAAAGTAGGAGGAGGAAATTATGAGATTGAAACTTATAATTTTGAACTATGTTGCTTTAAAGTACAACTTATTTTTTGCATTTTCAATGTGTACTTTTGGCAAATTTCAACAAATTCTTATTTTTTGTAAATTCAAAACACACCTTACATCACGAAAACATGTATCTTTAATGCATGCATAGCTTGTTTTGCATTGTCCAATATTTATTTGCACATGTTTTTCAACAATCTTTTGATGTCAATTTTACGTAATGAATTCAAGGTGCACATGGAGTTGGTTATTTTTATGGATGCTTGACCCATGAAGCCAAAGATTTGTAGTTTTTAATGGACACTTGGGACTATGCAATGGGTAAGTGTTGTGAGCACTCATTTTAAGCATTGAAATTGGAAATGAAAAATTGAAAATGCTAGTTATTTTTTTTATGAGACTATATAAAGAGCTTATAGTTTTACAAAAAAGTTTTGATATGATCATGATGAATTTTGAAGACTTTGCTAAGAAAATGGCTCAAAGTTGATATCTCTAGATCAAACGTATTTTTGCTTGAACCCTATGTTTAAGTTTGAGCACATTAAAGAAACCAAATATATGAAAAGATATACTCTTTTGTCTTTCATTACTACATGTAACCAAAACCAAATATGTTACTCTATTTAGAGCTTGATCCATCTTCCTTTTCAATAAATAAAGAGTAAGATAATTGAGGTCCCACACAACTATGTGTGTGTAAACTTAACTAACACATGAGAACCTTTCATGAACTACATTGAGGGACTTAACATTGTAGTAGACAAATAGGTAAGTATTTATGTTATAGATCCTCCACTAATCAAATATAATGCAAATAAAATTTTTTTTCCATATGATTATTCCCACATGTGCTTCAATGCCTTCTATCTAATAAGGATCTATAAAGATCAATCTAATAAGGATCTATAAAGATCTAAAAACATAGAAGCTATTGAGTTGACTAGAAATTAGATTATAAGTTTTTTTGTCTTTATGTTTCCTTTTTGTATTTTTTGAGAATTGATATTTCCCTTTTTATTTTTAGGAATCTTCGTTTTTAGGAATTTCAATTTTACATCAATTCTCAAAAAATGAAAAAGGGAAACATTAGGGGGAAACGAAAAAATACAAAGTAACTTGTCAACTCAATAATCTTCAAAGGACAACAATCTCACTTTACCTTCACTAAAAAATTTTCATCACTTTTTCATAACATTATTAACATTGTTAGCATATTTGCACAATTTTCATTTGTATAAATTTTATAGAGCAACACTCCACCTTCTTCAATAACATGTCTCATCATGTCTTATCCAATGATATCTGATTCCATAACCTGTCTTATCCAATGATATCTGATTCAATAACCTGTCTTATCCAATGATATGTGATACTTTGTTGTCCAGGATAATCTATAGCGCTTTGATTATCACACAATTTTTCCCGTTTTAATCCCACATATCACCTATTATTTTATAAAGATGGCTGTTCCCACATCAATGAGCATTTTCAACGCTACGAAAAATTCCAGTGCAGTCATGTGCAGGAACTCCGCCGGTATTTCGATTCAAGTACAATAGCCTTACGGACACAATAATTCTGGAACAAGAAAAACCACCATAGTCCATAGGGGATACACACCAAAGCAAACTGTAATGAAATTTAAAATCCAACTTGTTCCATGGCAACCATCACAAATCTATCAAACAAGCGTGAAAGCACAACTTTTGATGCCATGCCATGCATGTACTTTCTTTAAAACAGAAAAAAAAAACACACACACACACAAACAAAAACAAATTAAAGCCATGCAGGATTCTTCAATGGAGTGACGACTGCTTTGACCTGCAAGTAACTTTGAAGGCCATAGAAGCCTTTTTCTCTACCAAGGCCGCTGGATTTATAACCTCCAAATGGAATTGCCGCATCAAACATGTGATAGCAGTTGATCCACACACTTCCCACCCGCAAAGCTCGGCTCAAAGTGTTGGCTGCTTCCAGATTATTCGTGAAAACACCCGCAGCAAGCCCGAATTCAGTAGAATTTGCACGTCTAATCACTTCTTCCAGAGTTCTGCATGTAACACATTTATTACCAATTATTGTTACCAACGAATAGTCAGCATCCTCGTTGTTAGCATAACTATCTAAACAGAGCTTTATTTGCTTGAAAGCCGCAAATTTCTTTCTGGAGGCAAACATGGCAGCGTACCCACAAAATTTAACGAACAGATGGTGAAAAAATAGTAAAATCTGAGATACTTACTTGAATCTTAGAATAGATTGAACTGGACCAAAAATTTCATCGGTGGCTATCGGTGTTTCATCCTGATTTTGCCCATAAAACAAATGTTATCGTAGTCAGTCATCCTGATTTATCTTTAATAAAACAATACTGTAACGGAATTTTTAAATAAGTAATTTACGTACCTGAACTTCGGAGAAAACTGTAGGCTTGATGTAGTAACCCCTATCGCCCCACCGTTCACCGCCTGCTACAAGGTTCGCACATTCTTTGCCGTATGCTATATATTTCAGAATTTTATGGAACTGTGCTTTGTCAATCTGCGCAATGTTTTTAGAAAGATTACAAGAAGGCGATGTTAGATTTCTAACCCTCCGTTTTCAATTGAAAAAAAAAAACAAAAAACAGTAAAAGCATCAGACCATATGAAATCAGTGAAAAAAGGGAAAGAAGGCTTATCGTTGGGTGCAAACCCTGTGCAATCAAAATAACATTGAATATGCACACCACATTTTTCTACCATGTTTTACTTTCGATCATATAAAACATAGGTGAGATTGCAAGCATTGAATATGCACAAAACATTTTTCTACCATGTTTTACTTTTGATCATATAAAACATAGGTGAGAATCTGAGATTGCAACTCATAACCTAATCGTTGATAATTCAATCAATTAGCAATTCAACTACCATATAATGAAAATGCTTCATAAACATTTTTTTGTCTCCAACCATTGGTCAATGGATTCAGTACATAATTGTATGAAACATTCAATGAACGAAGCACCATTCTCTCCATTAAAGCAAAAGCATGAAAATCCCATTTAAAATATCCTATTTGAACTATGAACAGTTCATTTTTACCTGAGGGCCCTGCTGAACACCCTTTACAAAGGGATCACCCAGAACACGCTGCTGACAACGTTGCTTTGCTTTCTCCACAAACTCATCATAAATGCTTTCATGAACAAATGTTCGAGACCCAGCACAGCAACATTGACCCTGCGAATTTTAAGTGCATAATTCAATTTATAAACCCTTCCTACAAAAAGCACATTGCTGAAACTAAAATTATATACAAATGATCCAAAGGGCCTCATTATGGATGTAATTAAAAACCAGGTTGTCATAGAATACAAGTACGTACTTGATTAAAAAATAAAGCATTGTGTGCAAGCTCTACAGCTTTATCAACATCGGCATCCTCTAATACTATAATTGGAGATTTCCCTCCAAGTTCCAGCGTAACATTCTTCAAATTGCTCATAGCAGATGCTCTGAGAACTGCTTTGCCTGTTTGCGTTGATCCAGTGAACGCAATCTACAGAGATAAATATTGAAGTCGGTAATCAGTGATAAGGAAAATGGTTTGAAATAGCTTGAATATATATATAAATAATACAAAAGACGATAGAATTGTAAAGCCTTTTTGTACACTATCACAGTTTATTAATGGTTCCCTTCTATGGGCCAGCCCATCCTGATTTGGAGTTGGGATTTTTCAATACGAAAAGATTTTTTATCATGAATCTGCTGTCATTTTAGCAAAATTCAGGAAGGCAAGGACCCACAAGTCCAAAAAATTTGAAGGAATGAACTAAACTTACGGCCATAATTTCAAAAACGAGGACTGAAAAGAAAAAGAAAAACGAAATCGATGACCAGTGACCAGTGTTATGAGACTCGGACTCTGTAAGTCACTCGTTTTTCAGAAAATAAACTTGGACTTGGTGAGTTACTCGGGTAACTTGCATCAAGGTCCAAATGACCTGTGGACAATTACATTTAGAAAATTAGATTTTTCCTCCTTTGACCCTGCCAAATATTCTCAAATTGTGACCCGCTTCATGAATCGTGAGTTAGAGAAAAAACCCGTGACTCCGGCAGAAACCCTGCGAGTTTAGTAACACTGCCAGTGTCCCAAGATTCGACAAAATTTGAAAGAATGAACAGAACATAAGATTATGGTTACAGAAACAGGGACTATGAATAAATCTGGATTGATAGATAAATAGATAGATACCTTATCCACATCCATGTGAAATGAAAGTGCGGTACCTGCAACTTCACCAGATCCTGGGACAATGTTTATAACACCATCCGGCAACCCTGCCTGCCAAAACAACAAATTCAACGAATTCAGTAAAAAGCACAGTTTCTCGGTCCAGTCTTAGGAATCTTAAAGAAAGCAAATAAAAAAAAATTACAAACGTAAAATCTTATATAGCTCCTTTTATCCGTTTCATGTCTCACCACTGTATGATGAATCTAAAAACGATTCCAAACAAGCCTCTGAAATCTAACCATTCATCGCAATTCTATGAGTAACCTGAAAAGGTTACTAGAAGAGGCTAAGGACTATGATTGGCAGGCATAAAATTGAATCTCTTAAAGTAGGACACGGTTGTTGAGAACATGAACCAGTAACCCAGGGAAGGTGCAAATATAAAAAAACAAACAAACCAAGCAACCTCGTGCAATAGTTTTGCCGCATAAATGCTGGTCAATGGCGCCTGCTCTGCCGGCTTTAACACAATTGTATTCCCACATGCCAATGCCGGTCCAATTTTCCATGCCAACAACATAAGTGGAAAATTCCACGGAATGATTTGCCCTGCAACTCCAATCGGCTCGTGCAATGTATATACTTTGTGGGGACCATCCGCTGGAACTGTCATACCATGGATTTTATCTGCCCAACCTGCAAAATCATGAGCAAAATTTTAATTCTTATATCTCTTTTCCTCAGAAATTCCAATGTGCCACACTAAGTCATGGAAATTCTGAATAAATTCTGAAACTTGTATGTTTTAGGGATCCAAAGAGTCTCAGTGGACAAAATTAAAGTCACCAAATGGATTCACATAAACACATTCGGACATTTGCTAAAATGAAAATAAATATAGTAGTATACGGCAAAGTGAAGCATAGAAATAAACAGAGTTTCAAACAGACAGGTTCCTCTTCATATGATAAAACACATCTTTTTTATCAGGTCTTCTGACTGATAAAGCTCACATCAAGGCTAGAAATCACCATTCACGTCAGTTTTAAAGCATGCTGACAATTTCTGGCAAGATGTATAAGAAATAGATCGTTACCTGGGGCAATCTAATTCCAATTTACCTGCAAAGTAACGGAGTAGCCTAACAACCATGGGTATTTCCATTTGAGAAGCCTGCTCGTAGGTTTTGCCAGTGTCCCAAGTTTCCATGGCAGCAATTTCATCATTATGTTTTTCTACAAGGTCGGCAAACCGGAGTAGGATGCAAGATCTTTCCTGCAGAATTTTTTGAAACAGTAGGGACAAAAATGTAACCCAAAGACACTCAAGGAATGCAACATATGCACAAACAAAATGCATGACAGTATTAATGATGAACAATTTACATATGCGGTCATCTTTGGCCATGGCCCTCTGTCAAAAGCTTTACGGGCTGCTTTAACAGCTAGATCAACATCTGCCTTGCCAGCGTCTGATATATCTGCAATCACCTGCTCTGTTCTAGGATCAATAGTCTGGAACGTTTTTCCTGTATAAAAACCCACGTCCACATGCACCTGCTTTAGACCGTGGTTGGTAACTTGTGCAATCATTGCACCATCCATAACTTACATATTATTCATTTACAAGACCTTCTAAATCATACTAGATTCATATTTAATTGTAATTGATTTCTTAAGAATTCATTTACAAGACTGAACAGTTAGCATTAAACCAATATAAAACAGAGAACAGAGAAAAAATTTTAATTTTAAAGATGTAACGATAATTTTAGGAAAAGTAAAACTATTATTAAAAGAACAACAATAAACAAAATAAATAAGAGTAAATCAAAATAAATAACTACCATGTGGTAGCGTTCCCGAGGGTTGGCCTTTGTGCACCATGACCCAACCAGCATACTAACAAGAAAAAAGTTGATAAGGAAGAAAAGATTTAACTGAATAGGATTTTCAAGAAGATTTTTAATTTTTGTTAAAATTTGAATCGTACAAATTTTGTGGACCTTGATGAATTAACTAAAAAATTTAATTAATTTCAAAACCCACCAACCACGCCACAAAATCCTATAATGCAGACTCGTGAATCATACCAGATAGAGAATCAACGAATTTGCCATCTATGATGAGCTGGGTGTACTTCACATCCACAGGCGGTGTAATCGGGCTCTCCGCAACATCAACAGCAGTTGAAATCCTTCTTCTGCTGAAGGCCGGTCTTCGAGAGACTGAACCAAAACCACTATCGGAAATTAACCAGCAATTTAGGGGCAAAAAAAGAAAACAACAGCAAGAGACAGACAGACAGACAAACAGAAACAAAATTTAGCCCAACATAGGCAAAACAGGGTGTGGAGATTTTTTATTATAACAAACTCTATCAGTCATCTCTCAGATCAATCTATGAAATATTCTGAATTTCTGACAGACAAAGGCAGAACCTCATCCCAAATGAACTGCTTGCAGCAAGATCCAGAACCCAAACCCACAAGTGAAAAACAGACATACAGCTACAAAATGTTGGACAACCCACCAACCCATAAAAGAACATGGAAGTAAATTATTTAAAAAAAAAAAGTAAAAAGAGAAAATAGACTGAGCTACGAACTTGATGTTCGTGAAGATCGAGCAAGGAAGTTCGCAAAAATCTTTGACGCCATGGCTGCTTTACTCTCGTGGTATACAGATGCAGAAGCTTTGGCAAGGAAAGTTCAAACAACTCAACTGTTATGCAATCACGCTATGATTTGACATGCCAGGTTGTGTGTATCTCTGATATGATAGATAGAAAACGACTCACTCTCTTCTCCAACCTCTTCCTGCCAAAGAATTTTTTAAGACATCACAATTATTAACAGGTTATCACCTCCAACAGGATGCTTACATAGGATTCAAATCAGGATATTCGCAAGAACTTTGGATAGGTTCGACAACTCACTTTAGTTTGGATTAGTGAAAATACTTCGGCAGCGAAAAGGTAGTTTCAACGCCGTCCTTCAATTTTGTCAGGCGGAGAACTCAATTCAGATTAGATGAAATTTTTGGTTTTTAACTGAATCGAGACAACTGCTGTCCGTCTTTAATCCGTGTAAGATACCGCTACACAAACGTGTTCGCTTTCCATGTTCTACCAAACTTTACCAAACTTTTCCTAATATCTTCTAGAAAGAGTTCACTATTTGTACATTTTTATCATTAAATTTAAAATTATACTGTGTTGTTTCAGCCCTGTATTATCATTTTAGTTTTATCTACATTAACTTAAAATAAAAAAATACCAAATTTTTCTAAAATTTACATCTTAGATGTCTTTCTCATACTTAAAAATCAAAGCAACACTTTTACATGTTGACCATGTTCATTGCATATCCAACACTATAACTTATCAATGAAGAGACCAAAGAGACTTGGGGCTAAAAGATAACCTTGCTTCAACCCTATTTTGCTCCAAAATTCAAAATTATGTTTTAATTCACTATCTTTGAGCTTAATGATAACTTATTCATGCAACTTCTAAGTCATTACTATGAGTTATGTAGGAAGGCCATAACTTTCTATTAGACATCTCGAAAGTAAAGTATGGTACGGTGTGCTATGGTGAAAATAAAAAAGAATTTCCTACACAAAATCATAAAATCTATAAAAATATATATAACTTTTTGTTAAGCTTCTTTGCAAGTTTGATACAATGCCTAAGTATGACAAGATAATCATCAATGGTAGCATGCTTGTGTCTGAAACCTACTTAATAAATTACTCTTACGTTATTTAGTTTTGCCCAATTGCTTATTCTTCTTTTGAAATAGTACCTGATAGCTTAGCAAAATATTATTTACGACTATTATATTGTTTAGATTGTTTTTGTTAGCTTTCTTATAAAGAAGCATTATCTTAATGATCTTCCATACCATTTTCAACAAAAGCATTTAATCTTTAACAAATTTAAGTGTGAATAGACACTTATACCAAAACTATCTGAATCTACCTCTGCTTCACACGATAATCTATTAATGTCATCTATAGCTTCTTCAAGAGTAAAATGCAAAAGAGTTTGACAAAAATTGTAACAACAAATATCATCATTTGAAAAAATTACTATGAAATGCACAAACATCATTAAAATGATAATTTAGCTGGTAAAAATTTTACATTGTAAAAACTTCCAAAAAACCTTAGACTCATTTTTTATTATGTGGACAAACTGTTCTTATCGTGCTCTAACAAAATATCTTTCTTTACTTCTAACAAGGTACTTATACCTCTTGACCAATTGATAAAATAATGAAAAACAGTTTTAAACCAAATATAACAAGTTACAAAGAAGTAATACATAACTGTTGCATTTTTGAAAAGAAAATTTCTATCATCATTTATTTTTTCTTCATTAGTTCTTACTTTTGTTTATTTCATGAAGCTTTGTTTAAGCCTTCAAATAGCTCAACATCTTCCATTTATCATCTTTAATTTCATTAATGAAGTTAAACATATTTGTAAATAGTTTTTTTTCTTGCTTAGAGAGATTTTATTTTCTGGGTTTCACTCTTCCTTGTATCCTCTGTTGTAGCGCCAATAAAATCTGAAGTGGGTTCCTTAATATTTTTAAAAAAATGTTTGCCAAAGAAAGCCAAAATTAATAAGAAAACAAAAGCATATGTAGAAGTTTTCAAAATTTTTAGCTATAAAGATATACAGTGATGAGTGGCGAGGTACCCCTACACTCAACCATACGAAACAAGCGTAGCATGTGCGATACGAGCGTAGCACGTGCGATCAGGTCGAACTCCGCAGACTAAATGCCTAAACACCGCAAGGAACACTTGGGGTTAATTAATCGTTGTCTTCCCAGACTTACTTGTTGTTGTCACGGTGTATGGTTAAGTCCGAGGTATATGATTTTTTTGGTATTTTCAGGTTTATCTCCTATGCTAAACGGTGAAGGGTTGAGAGACTAAAACTAATTCTAACTACAACACTAAGTCCTAG
>MNCI01011534.1:551572-589985 GCA_015680685.1 Gnetum montanum | reverse complement strand
CTTTGAAGCCTTATTTGATGAAGGAGCATTTCGAGGTTCAACCGCTTGTGGTTGTGAGAGCTTGTTTGGGCTTTTGGTTCTGAAGAAAGGTATTCTCTTTGTATGGTTTTCAGAACTAGCAACAGGTTGAAGGTTTACAGCTCTCGTAGCATTACATTGCTATGGTTGAGTGGGGAGTTCCCCTTGCATCATTAGAATAGATGGTAGTGGAACTATCGACGTAAGAGATGCGGATGGATTCGGAGGATGGTAAGCATGTGGAGTGTCTCTTCCAGGAGAGGGAGTCCTAAAAATTGCCCAAACTTGGTAGTGATGTTGTGGGGTTACATGACCCATAGAGTCACTTGGAGAAACTGGTTGCTGCACGTAATAGCCATATGGATCTGGTTGCTGGTAAGGGTATTGCTGCCTAGGTGGTAGCATCCCCCATGACTGTGGGTATTGCCATTGCTAGTGTTGCACAATAGGTTGTGGTAGAGTTCCACTTGGATAATACATTAAGGGTTGGTGGAACTGCCTTGGGTTACCTTGGGGATAAGGTAACCTTCGGGGTGCTTTCTGTTTGCTAAGTCTTGGGTTGAGTGCATATACCCCAGACTCTTGTAGATGTGAGATTATTCGACAACATCTCTTAGGATGGTCATATTGGCAGATCTCACATCCACCGTCATTTTCCGTATCAGAATCCACAACCTCATTGACGATAGTCATTTTTCCCTTACCCTTGTTACATGCATGGTCTGAATCTCTCCTCTTTTTCTCATCATGGTCACCACTTCGCTCCTTAGACTCCTCTACGATTTTTACAACAGTTTCAAATCTGCTATCCAAGAAGTCCCACATTTGATCTACCTTAGCCGACACTTTGGTTGTTAACTTTTGAAGTGGCAAGGTTTTTCTATTCACCAATTTCTCGAGTGGTGACTCATCCTCTTCCTTGCAAAATCTCACTCCCTTCATTTAGAGGGAAGGATCATAGTTATATTCTTTTGAGCTTTCTCTTTTTTGTAGCTCCCCTTCTTCCTTAGCTACTTGCTCCAATAGTCTATGAACTTCATGGGAGTTAAGTTCAGATAATCTCCCTTGGGCATATGTCCCAAGGGTTCTCCTGGTTTCATGTCTTAGCCCATCTATGAGATGGCGTAGTTGATCCCGTTGTGCGTAACCATGGCCCGGGCAACGATGTACCAGTGCATAATATTGGCCCATGGCAACATCCAAGGATTCATGAGTTCCCTGCTTCGATCCTTGGATCTGGTTTTGTAAGTCGGACACTCGGGAGTATGTTTGATATTTATCATTAAACAGTTCTAGCATCATACTCCACCTCCTAGTGGTTTCCAGTTCTAAGGACCAGTACCAGCTTTCCGCTTCCTTTATGAGTGTCCTTGGGAACAACTTTAACTTTTGCCACTAGTTTTCAATGTTCTGCAAGGCGCAGGCATCGTGAAATGCTTGTAAGTGATTTTACGGATTAGCGTTATATCCCCTCTCAAATTTTGGGATATTATTCATGTCTAGTCTCTTGATCCGACTATCTTTCTGGTGCCTTGTAGGTATCCTCACAACCATCGTAATATCTAACATACTTCGGGTGGCAAGTAGGGGTTCATCATTGTCATTTCTTTCATGGTATCTATGATGCCTACGTGGTTCCCTACTTTTCCTTCTTCCATGCCTAGATTCCCTAGAATGCCCTCATCCTCGCTCTTGACTCTCTCATCGAGGTTTCTCATTTTGCTTATCCTTACCCCTATCCTCACGATTGGGTTCTTTGTGAGTGCGTCCGGATGTGGAAGGAGAGGGTGAATGATGTGATGAAGGGAAAGAGGAAGAAGAACGATTGTCATGATGATGTTTCCAACCTTCCCTTCGGTGATCCCGACCCTAATCGTGATGACGATCAAAATGCTGGCCCTTATCTTGTGTTTGTGTTCCCTCATTGAACACTTGGTGTTTGTGGGCATTAGAACTAGGGTTGTGTATCGTGGAGCGAAGGTTCTGATACAACACCTCCTCACTATCGTTAGGAGGGGGAACATCATTTCATGGAGAACCTATTGAGAAAGGTTCACCACCCTTAATTTCTCTTATGACAGGCGAAGCATTATGGGGTCCTTTGCCCTTCAACGATGTGTGGTAACTCTCCTGTCGCACGTCCCATTGACACTGCACTGTTGTGGGATGGTAATCCCTTGTGTCGTAATCACATGCAACATATTCAGCGTATAGCTACATCATGTCTATATGTGCAAGAGCACGAAGAAGCATGTTAGGGACTGCCCAATCTGGGGGTAATACTATGTTACCTTGCAGGTCTCTCCAACACAGTTGTTCATCTTGATGGAGGATAAAGGTAAAATCGGGTACATACTCATCGTGATGAGTATATACTACCCGATACTGTTAAGGAACTAGCGATTCTTGGTTATGTATGTTGTGCCACCAACTATTTCTTGTGTGATCCCTAGGTGGTGAAGTGCTTTTATGAGAAGAAGAAGACATTGTTATCTTGTCGGTGTGCTATTGACCGTTGATTAAATTTTCTTCTGATTAACCCTAAGAGTTCGTTTAAGCTTCCCAACGATGTGGATGATTTCCTATGTTCTACTTAGCACACAAACAACTTAGTCCCCAGCAACGGCGCCAATGATGAGTGGCGAGGTACCCCTACACTCAACCATACGAATACGAGCGTTACACACGCGATCTAGTCGAACTCTGCAGACTAAGTGCTTACATGTCTTATGGAACACTTAAGGTTAATCAATCATTTTCCTCCCAAACTCACTTGTATTTGTCATGGTTGTATGGTTAAGTGAGTTTGAGGTATGTGATTTTTATATCTTTTCTCTTTTATCGCCTATGCTAATGAGGGAAAGGGTGAAGATACTAAGTAACTAACTTTAACTAACTAAGACTTAATTATCCTAGCATCAGTATCCATTTCCACTTACCGTTTCACACCCTAAACCAATGCAATGCTGCTAGGATTACCAAATGCTATTCGTTACTAGGTTACCAAGCTTAACGCACATGCTCGAAGCGATCGTACTGAATGCACTTAACTAGAAGTTAAGGGTTGAGAGAGATTTAATTAACTAATAAAGCATTTAAACATTTAACATTAATTAATTCCTATTTAGCTTAGTCCATGCACTGCAAGGTTTATCAGAAAGTTCGCCTTTATTTTCATACACAAATATGTGCTCAGGTACAAATTTGCTCGAATAAAGATCCGTTCACTTTGAGACTCCTACTGCGGGCACATGAAAATTATTCTATCTATGGAAGGGTAAAACTGCCATATTTTTGCTAAGGGTCTAGATCTAGATGGAGAAACAAGGGAGAGCTGCCTCTTATTTATAGAACTGGCGATGGGCTGCAATATCGCGTACACGATATCGTGGCCTATGCGATATCGTGTCCCATCAGTACCCCTATGCCCAACCATACAAATCACTAAGGACATATGTGCAATCTAATTGAATTCCATGGACCTGTAGTTATCTAATGCACTAGCTCTTTTAGGAACTGAAATGGGTGTTGAGAATGTTCATTATCTTCCCAACTACACTTGTCAGGTTCAAGGGCATGGTTTAAGTGTAATTGAGATATATGATTTTTCTTACTCTTATATTTTATAGATTTGGTCACCTACAACAAGAATGAAGAGTAGAGTAATTAAAAATCTAATTCGTTATTTCCTATCTAGCCTAACAAAAGTGACCGTCCCACTTTCCCAAACACATCCTAAACACATATAGTGTTGTTGGGCTACCAAACGTTAAGTGTTGGTGGGTTACCAAGTATTATATGTATGCTCAAAGTGGTCATGTTCGTGTTCATTAATAACTAGAAATAAATTGCTTCATTCAAATTCATTAAAGTAAAGAGCAAGAAAGTAAAATGCATTAAATAAAATATTAATTTATTCTTAGTGTTGCAAGAATTGTCAAAAGAGTTCATTTTATTTCGATCACATTGCTGTGCTCAGGTACATTAGTGCTTGAACAAATAACTATACATACTTAGACTCCTTCTGTGAGCACTTAGAAAATATTCTAACTTTGAAAGGAAGAAATGGTAAAAGCTTTGCTACTCTGACTAGAAAAATGACCAAAAATTGATGTGAAAATTGGAGCCCAAGCATGGTATTTATAGACTCAGGGTATATGCCTCGACATCACATATGTGATGTCGTAGCTGAACCCTGATGTCACATACATGAGATCGCAACAAACAACATAAATGTGTTCATCATACCCCCACGACTGAATGAAAACTCATCCTCGAGTGAAGAAGAGGAGGAACAAGTTCTTTACAACANNNATGATGTGTTCCTACACTAATGCTACTCTTGGGTATGATGGGAAGTAATATTAACTAAGCTAAGAGAGAGTGTGTGAGAGAGAACCTAAGCTAGCCTAAGTGCGATGAGCATCCGTTCCTCAATCATCCGTACACATCTTGGACCTCATGCATGACTACCACTGGGATTACCAAGTGTAGATCCTAGGTATGCTACTGGGTTACCAAGTAGTCACACTTAAATGCTCGTGATCAAGTCGTACTCATTCTGCATTTAATAGGAGTTTAGGGCAAGAAGATGTTAACTAATGAAGTAGTAAATAATAATTAAATAAATAATTAAGCTAAGTGGATGCTGCAATGATGAAGTAATCTCGATCTTTATTGCTGGTCATGTGTGTGTCCAAGTACATCACACTCAAATAAGAATGTCGTACAATTACAATCACCACACTGCGGGCATGCACTGGGAGAGAAGTATTGAGAGAAGAACTATTTAAAACTAAACACTTAAAAGAAAATCTAAAAACTACATATCAAATCTGTCTACCTCTTATTTATAGATGAGGAGACAGGCTGCGATATCGCGTACGTGATATCATGTATGTGATATTGCGACCAACAAAATGATAACTCATCAATAATGTTTTTACAAAATGGAGTGTTCATGATAAAAGAAGTGAACACCCTAGATAACAATGACATCCAACATCTCTTGATAGCAAAATAATGAGAGAGAAGAGTTCCTATGATCACAAACGGTCTTCATTGTGTGGTCTTGCTGCATCATCCTTGGTGAAGATAGCCCCACTTCCAATTCATGCTTCCCACTGCAATCACAACAAAATCATGAATTAGTATGTAATGTGTAACACATAACTATTAAATGCCTTGTCTCATTGGTGGTTACACTCGGCTAGGTTGTGATTGTGGTTGATTGGTTCCTTGATTAGTGTTAGCGAGAAGGCTAACAGATAGGGTCAATTAAATTAAGTGGTCCATTAAATTTGAAAAAGCTCAATACAAGGAAATATTTGAAGAGGGTATAAGAATTCACAACAACAAAAAGGAAAGTTCACTAAAAACTATTAGGAAGATGTGCAAAATTGGATGTCATTGATGGGGTAAATAAAAAGAATTTGATTATAAGAGTGACTACGGGTAAAGAACTTAACTAATCCAACCAAAAGACATGCAAATGAATCCTCCCCAAGGTAGGCATAGGCCTTTTATGCCTTTTCATAACTTCAAACCAAAGAGTCCATGGGCTTTGTGGATGATTAATGGTTACAGAAAGTTAAGTACAAAAACTCAGAAGAAACTAACTAAGAATTCTGTCACATCAAACCAAAACATGAAATCGGCAATGAGGTGAGACATGGAAAGCGTAGATGGATGAAAGAGAGGGAGAGTGTAATGGAGTTCCTAATTACAGTCACTTGAAGTCCTTTGTGGTTTTGTGGTTAAATCACTAGTCTAGACCAAAACCAACCATGTTTAGTGACTTCGCATCATCATTCTAAGACCAATCCATTCCCTGAGACACAAGAGTGCTCTCACAAAATAATCACCGTTCCTTATTAGAGAAGGAGTAGGAAGTGAGGAAGGGCCTTAGTTAAAGGAGACTAGTCCCATAACCAATGCTTATAGCCCATTTATTCTGTCTAAGGAATGTGCTTTGAATTTCTTTTCTTTTCTTTTTTAATAAGAACCACACCATGCAAAGACACATAAATTTATTTTGTCAAAGGGGTGTGCTTTTAATTCTCATCATTTTATTTCCTTTTCCACATGAGAACCATACCATGCGAGGAAATATGCATTTATTTTGTGCAAGGGGTGTGCTTTGAATTCTCATTGCTTTTTTTTTTCTTTTTTTCTTTCTAATGAAAACCACACCATGCAAGGACTTATTCAAATTCCTTTTATTAGATGACATGGAATAGTAAGAAGTCCATGAAAACACATGTGTACCCAGGAAAATAGAAAAGCACAAAGAATACTAAATTCCCTTGAAGCCACACCCTATTCAAACCTTTGAATCCTTCCCAATTTCAAAAACTACCGAAGTCACAAATTTATTAAAGTTTTATTAATAAAAAAGGGACTGCACATTTCCAAAATAAAAAAAAACCATAGAGTTTGTGTATGGGTGGATGTTGTGGACTCACTACCTGTTGCATGAAAAAGAAACCATGTCCTAATTATTCATAACAAAAGCCAGAAACACCAAATAAAAGAAAATATAAAAGAAAGTGTAAAATGTTCAAGAAATATCAAATGTACTAATGATGGTGTAAAACAAAAATTAGGGAATATTAATAACATAAAAACAAAAATATGTAAAATAAAGAATGTGTAAAACAAAAAGTTGTAAAAAAAAAAAAGTTGAAAAACTAAGCTACTTATATGGTTAGCATGGTTGGCCATCTCCCCCATGACACCAACAATCAAATAACAAAAATAGTACATACCACCATTAAGTAACGCATTATCAATGTACTTGGCACTTATTCACAAAAAGTTACAAAATCACACCAAATAAAAGAAAATATAAAAGAAAGTGTAAAATGTTTAAGAAATATCAAATGTACTAATGATGGTGTAAAACAAAAATTAGGAAATATTAATAACATAAAAACAAAAAGATGTAAAATAAAAAATGTGTAAAACAAAAAGTTGTAAAACAAAAAAGTTCAAAAACTAAGCTACTTATATGGTTAGCATGGTTGGCCATCTCCCCCATGACTAAGTTGAAAGGAGGAGATTTAAAATATGTAGCATGGTTGTCCATCCAATGAGGCTTTTATTGTATTGGTTGGCTTATGCACATGGAAAGGTTTAATTTGTTGAATGTTGACTAGCTATTTCTTGTTT
The DNA here is from genome assembly GCA_015680685.1 of Gnetum montanum. Taxonomy (NCBI): domain Eukaryota; kingdom Viridiplantae; phylum Streptophyta; class Gnetopsida; order Gnetales; family Gnetaceae; genus Gnetum; species Gnetum montanum. Next base: position 582,797 of record MNCI01011534.1, on the reverse strand, counting down.
AGGCTCTCAGGTTTGTAGATCATCATGGCCCCAGAAGGAGAAGTCTTATAAATAATGTAAGGTCCTTCCCATAGTGTTTGGAACTTAGTTTGTTGAGGTACGTGTGTGGGGTTCCAGTAGAGAACCTTATCTCCTGATTAAAATTTAACTTTTTTGATTTTTAGGTCATGACACTTCTTATTATAGGCCTTGTGCAACTCATTAGATGATAGAGCTACTAATTGATTTTTGTTTAGCAGGTTGAGATTCATTATTCTTTTTTTTGTTTTTTTTTTGGCTAGACTCAAGTTAAGGTCAAGGTCACAATCTATTGAAAGTGTACAGAGCTCGAATTGAATAGAAGGTGTTGGTAATTTTCCGTCCACAAGCTTATAGGGAGAGTAGCCTATAGGAAGTTTCCATGTTGAGCAATAGGCCCAAAGGGCATTGTTGAGTTTTGTGCTTCAATCCTTCCTATACTTGCTAATAGTTCTTGTTAGTATCCTTGTGATTTCCCTATTGGTAATCTCAACCTGATCATTAGCTTGGGGATGGTAAGGTTTTGTGAGTTTATATTCAACCCCCAAGCATTGCATGAGCTTCCAAAAAGTAGTGCTTGTAAAATGAGTTCCATTATCAAAAATTAATGCACATGGCACACCAAACCTATTTACAACATTTTATTGTATAAACCGAACAACAGTAAAGGATGTACAGTTGATGACGGCTACTGCTTCTACCCATTTCATACAATAGTCAACAATGACTATGATGTATGTCTTTTCATTTGACATGGGTGTGATGGAACCCATGAAATCAATGCCTCAGATGTCGAATGGTTCTAGTGGTTGAATCCATTATTGAGGTCCCTCCATTCGAGTAGTCATTCCACCATCTCATTGATATTTTCACAAGAGCAAACATAATGGTGAGCATCCCTGAAGAGTGTTGGCCAGTATTACCTTTCCATCAGGATTTTAATGGTTGTACATCTCCTAGCATAGTGTCCTCCACAAGGACCTTCATGAGCATCTTGAAGAACATGCAGTTGATCAGCATCAGGGACACACCAACGAGCTAGGCCATTGGTGCACATCTTGTAGAGGTGTTTGTTGATCTCCATGAAGTGCTTTACCTGGTTAAGGAACTATTGTTTCTTCTAGTGGTCCAACCCTTATGGCATCTCCTGAGTGATAAGATAGGTGAGAATGCCATCATACCATTAGCTCATTGGGCATTTGTTCAATTATAGCCCCAACAAAGAGGAGTTCATCAGGAAACATGTTAGAGAGTGGGCTTTCTTCCTCTTTGTCATCCCATCACAACCAAGATAAGTGAGACCACATTCTCAATGCCATTTTGATCTGCCATCATGAGATCTGATGAGTCATGGTCTGTCAGGTCCTGTTATCAGACCCATGTTATTAGACCCTTGTTATCGAACCCCTAATATCAGGTACAAGATACTAGGTCTGATAGGTCCCGATATCGGAACCACGATATCGAACCCTCATTATCGAGTATGCGATATCACGACCTCACAAGTGAAATCGAGTACACGATATTCTAGTTCCTATGTGGACCTATAAATACACATGTAGGCACACGGGAAGAGTAAGTTTTTAGAAGTTAGAAATTAGTGTTAGAGTAGGATATTTTTGTCAATTTTTTCTCTCAATCCTTTCTCCCAGTGCATGCCCACAATGTGATGATTGTAATTGTATGGCATCTTTATTTGAGTGTGACATACTTGGACATGCACATGACCGAAAATAAAGATCAAGATTACTTCATCATTACAACATTCACTTTATTTAATTATTTAATTGTTATTATTATTTATCATTATTAAACATGAAATGAGTATGACTTAATCACGAGCATCTACGTGTGACTACTTGGTATCCCAGGAGCGTACTTGGGCCATGCACTTGGTAATCCCAGTGGTAGTTATGCACGAGGTCTGATATGTGTACGGATGATTAAGGAATGGATGCTCATCACATTTAGGCTAGCTTAGATTCTCTCTCCCTATCTCCTATTAGTTTAACTCTCTCTCCCCTTTCCTCCTAGCTTAATTAAAGCTTACGTTCCATTGTCTCTAGGAGCTGCATTAGTTTAGGAACACATCATACACCTCACTCTGGACTAAACCATACGTAACAAAGAAAATACTAGTTCAGGTGGGAAGACAATGAACTATGATCAACGAGTAACTATCTAGATACCACAACTAGCTCATCCGTGGAGTTCAACCAAATTATGCACGAAACACTCGTATTCGTATGGTTAAGTGTAGGGGTACCTTGCCACTCATCAAGATCAAGTTCCTAGAAGATCACCAACAATTATATGACATGAGGGCTCACTATTGGTTTGTTCATCAAGAAGTGGATGGCACTGTGATTTGTATGCATAAACACCTTGTATCCAAGCACATAATTCCTGAACTTTTCAAGAGAAAACACCAATACCATCAATTCTTTCTCTATGGTGATGTAGTTCAGTTGTGCATCCACAATGCTTCGATTAGCGTAGTGGATGTAGTATGGTCATTTCTTGTCATCTAACTACTTCAACATTGCTCCCAAGGCATAATATGATGTGTCTATCATGATATGAAATGGTTTGGACCAATCAGGTGCTTATAGGATTGGAGTTTTTACAAGCTTCTCTTTTTAGTTGCTGGAATGCTTTCTAACATTCTACAATCTAGACAAAGGGAGTATCTTTCTTTGTTAGCTTAACCAACAATTTTGCAATCTTAGAGAAATTCTCTATGAATCGTTGGTAGTATCTAGTATGTCCAAGGAATGATCGAACATCTTTAAATATTTTTGGCTGGTGGGTTATTCCTTGGATGACCCTTATTTTCTTATGATCCATCTCAATTCTTGCTTACAATATTCTATGCCCTAGTATAATGCCCCTCCTGGACCATGAGGTGACTTTTTTTTCCAATTGAGCCGCAAATTAGTTTCAACACATTGTTTTAACACTTGCTCAAGGCAATCTAGGGCTTTCTCAAATGTAGCTCCATAGGTGGAGAAGCCATCCACGAAGACTTCCACACCACTACCAATTTGCTGTTGAAAAATGCTCAAGACTAGGCGTTGGAATGTGGCAGGAGCATTACATAGACCAAACAACATCTTGCAATATGCAAAAGTCCCCCAGGTTCTCATGAATGTTTTCTTTGCCTTGTCTTCTAGCCACTATAACATCTAGAAAACTGTAGTAGCAATGCCCAAATATTGTGTTGAGCACCTGGTCAACAAATGACAACAGAAAATGATCCTTGAATGTTGCCATATTCAGCAACCTGAAATTGATGTAGACCCACCACTTGCCACCTTTCTTTGGCATAATTACAAGTTGGCTAACGCACTTACTATCCACAATGGGATAGATGAACCTTGCCTTGAGGAGTTTCTCGATTACCTCCTTGATGATCTACTTTAGTTTGGGATTCAATCACCTTTGTGGTTATCATTTCAGCTTCATGGCCAGGTCGATGTAGATGCAATGTTAGCATATCTTAGATCAATCCCTATGAGTTCAGGATATGACCAAGCAAAAGCTATTGACCATCTTTCAACTGCCTTCAATAGCATCCTTTTTTGTTCTAAAGTAAGTTTTACATTGATTATAATTGGCTTCCCATTTTTCAAAAATACATATTCCATTCTAGCTAGTAACGTTTTTAGCTCAAGGAGCTCTTATTTGAATTTTTTAGGAATTTCCAACTCTCCCCAATGAGTATCATCATTTGTGTCATCAGAGAGTTGGTAATGAACTTGCTCTAGTTCATCCATGCTTATGACATATGCACATGTCAGGCTCTCAATCAGTTCCATGCAAAGTGTGCTACTTTTAGACTTAGTGTGCCCTCCTATTTTGTGGCTGCTACTTATAGATCAATTTGAATTTTTATTTCTGGTGCACACTATTTGCATGTCGAGATAGATGCTTGCTTTATGGCCCAAAGTTTCTACACACAATTGCACCCTGTATTGCTATACGTGATGCATGGAACTCTCTTCTTCTCAATCTTTCCAAATGGATTTTCTTTAGATATCTCTAGGGAAAGATCTCTAATGCCCATTTGTACATTGATGATGCTCAGCCATGCCCTTCCCATGATGATTGGAAAGTCCCCTTTGTAGTTCTCCACTTTGATTACTAGGAAGTTAGCAGGATAAGACCACCCATAGACAATGATCACAATGTCTTCTACTAGTCCCAATGAAACAATGATGGATTGGTTTTCCAATTCTAATCTTATTTTTGTCTTCTTGAGAGGGGGCAAGTTCCAAGTAATGTACATCTCATGAGAAATAAAATTAACATTGGAACCAGAATCGAAGAAAGCCTTACATGGTTCGTTCCCAGCAATCTGCAAATAAATTAGAGGACTTCCAAGATCAACTAATTTCTTGGGAAGGTTTCCTTCATGGATCCAATTAGACATAGTATGAGTAATCATTATCATATGGATCCTTGGTAGAGTTTATTTTGAAGGAGGCTTGAAGGAATTTGATACAGGGGAGGAAGAGGTAAGAGTAGGGTGGTCAATTGTGGGTATATGAGAGGGCTTAGGTGAACTACGAGGTTAAAAGAAAGGTCTTTTCTTTGATTGGGCATTCAACCCCTCCGATTGATGATTTGGTTGTAGTTTAATAGCCCTCATAGCATTACGTTGTTGTGGTTGAGCTGGTAGTTCACCCTACATAGACAGAGTAGGTGGTCGCTATGCGGGTGAAGGAGGAGTATGTGCAGGGATAGGAGGAGGATAAGGATAAGAGGTGGTATCCCTTCTTTCATGAGGCAAATGAGCTCGATAATAATCTAAAAGGGGGGTAGTGAGGTTGAAAATTAGAGATGTGACTAGATGAGTGACGTGGAAACATGAGTTGCTGAATGTAGTAATTGTATGGATCAGACTACCAGTAAGGGTATTGTTGCCTTAGTGGTGCTAGTACCCATGATTATGGTTGTTTCCATTGTTGATAATGTTCATACAGTTGTGATGGAGCTCCACATGGATAATATGGTTGTTGCTAGTGGAACTACCTAAGATTACCTTGTGGATAAGGTAACCTTTTGGATGTTTGCTTTTGTGTAAGTTGTGGATGTAAGGCATACATGCTAGACTCCTGTAGATGTGCCATAATGGGGCAACATCCCTTAGGATGTTCATACTGATAGACATCACACCCACGATCATCATCTGATTCATTGTCCGCAACTTCTTTGATTGTAGCAATTTTGTCCTTACCTTTGTGATATGCACATTTAGCTTCCTTGCGCCTCCTATGCTCATGATCACTACCTTGTTCTTTGGACTCCTTAGCAATTTTGAGGACAACTTGAAATCTGTTGTCCATAGAGTCCCATAACTGATCAACCTTGGTCATAAGTTTAGATTGGAATTTTTGAAGTGGCAAGGTTTTCTTATTTTTCCCCTCATCAAATACAGACTAGTCCTTATTGTCACAGAATCAAACCTCCCTCTTATGAATGGTAGGATAGCGATTGTACTCTTTTGCACTTTCTCTTTTTCTTAGTTCACCCTCCTCTTTAGCAACTTGCTCTATTAATCTTTGTATCTGATGAAAACTTAGTTCTAATAGTCACCACTAGACATAGACACCAAGGGTCCCCCTCATTTCTAACCAAAGCCCATCTACTATGCGGTGAAGTTGATCTAGGTGAGAATAACCATGGCCCAAACATTTGTGCATTAAGGCATAGTATCAGCCCCTGGTAGCATCCAAGGGTTCGTGTCTTCCTTGTTTCCATCCTTGAATTTTCTTCCTTAAGTTGAACACCTTGGATTATGTTTGATATTTATCATTGAACAATTCAAGCATGGTACTCCATCATCTAATAGATTCAAACTCTAAGGATTGGTACTAGTTTTCTACTTCTTTGATAAGTGTCCTAGGGAAAAAATTCAGTTTCTACCACTCATTTTCTATATTTTGCAAGGCACATGCATCTTGAAAAGATTGAAGATGATTCTATGAATCAAATTTATATCTTCCTTTAAATTAAAAAATATTGTTCATGTCTAATTGTTTGATCCAACTATCCTTCACATGCCATGTTGGAATTCTCACTACCTCTATGATGTTAAGCATATTTTAGGTAGCAAGTAGAGGTTCATTGAGGCCTTGATCATAGTGCCTACAATTCCCACTACTACCCCTTCGTTCATGGCGATGTGCCTCTCTTGAACGTCTACTCCCTTAATCTTGTCTTTCTTAATAGTCTCCTTGATCATTTTGGTCCCATTAGTTGTTTCATTCATTTTGATCACCTCCATCATGATCTCACCTTCTATAGTCACGGTCAAAGCCAAAAGAAGAAGAAGAAGAAGAAGGGGAAGAGGAAGGAGAAATAGCACCATCACAACACCTACTTCCACCACCTCGATAATCATGACCATGATCATGATCTTGCTTTTTCTCTGCATCCCTGTCTTGACTTGCCCCTTCGGATCGTTCTTTGTCATTGGATCCTTTGTTACTAGAATCGAGATTGTAAATTGTGGAGTGCAAGTTCTAATTTTGACCTCCATCATCGAAGTCAAAGAGAGGAGTTTCATTAAATGGAAAACCCTCAGAGAAGGATTCACCACTAGCTTGTTGGTATAATAGGAATGGAGAATCGTTAAGTCCTTTTCCCTTCAAAAATTTGTAGCACTGCTCTAGTTGTTAGTCTCGCAAATGTTGTGCTTCAGTGGGATGATAATCCTTGGTATTAGTATTTTCCACAATATACTTTGCATGGCAGTCTTGAAGACCACATCATGTAAGCATTTGGTAGAGCATTGCAGGAACAGCTCAATCAAGTGGCAACACAATGTTTCCTTTCATGTCATGCCACTATAACTGTTCATCCTAGTGTAGGATGAAGGTGAAGTTTGGTACATACTCATTAGGATGAGTATATATAATTTGATATTATTGAGGGACTAGCCAATAAGCTCTATTAGTCTTGGGCAACAAATTGCTCTTGTGAAAAAAAGACATGTTCGGTTAGCAAAATAAAAATCACAATGTGCTTTGAGTATTTGTTGTAGTAATTGTAAGATAAGATATGACTCTTAGGTTCATTCCAACAATTTAAATACTTTTCACTAGGTCCTAGATAGTGCACGAAACAACAAAAAGATCCTAGCAACAATGCCAATGATGAGTAGCGAGGTACCCCTACGTCCAACCATATAAATCACTAAGGTGTTACATGCAATTTGATCGAATTCTATGGACCTATAGTTATCTAATGCACTAGCTCTTCTAGGAAGTGAAATGGCCATTGAGAACGTTCGTTGTCTTTCCAACTACACTTGTGAGGTTCAAGGGTATGGTTTAAGTGTAATTGAGATATATGATTTTTCTTACTTTATATTTTATAAATTTGGTCACCTACAACAAGAATGAAGAGTAGAGTAATTTAAAATCTAATTCGTTATTACCTATCTAGCCTAACACAAGTAATCGTCCCACTTTCCCGAACACATCCTGAACACATATAAGGCTATTGGGCTACCAAATGTTAAGCATTGGTGGATTGCCAAGTAGTATATGTATGCTCGAAGTGGTTGTGCTCATGTTCATTACCAATTGGAAATAAATTGCTTCATTCAGATGCATTAAAGTAAAGATCAAGAAAGTAAAATGCATTAAAGAAAATATTAATCTATTCTTAGTGCTATAAGGATTATCAAAAAAGTTTGTTTTATTCCTGTCACACTGATGTGCTTAGGTACATCAATGCTCAAACAAAGAAATATACACACTTAGACTCCTTCTGCTAGCACTCAGAAAATATTCTAACTCTGAAAGGAAGAAACAACAAAAGCTTCATTACTCTAACTAGAAAAAATGACCAAAAAATGATGTGAAAACTAGAGCCCAGGCACAGTATTTATAGACTTAGGGTATATACCTCAACATCATGACAAATGACATAAATGTGTTCATCAATCATGAGTGTAGTTTTGCCTACCTAGCCATATGTTATTTTTCAGCTACACTATACAATTAAGCAAGGATGTTTGAAGATTATCATTTTCAGTACTAAGAAACAAATATAGTTGAGTTTCTTTCAAAAAGCATAATTTTTATATGTAGAGATTTTAATACTAGGGAAGGTTTATAGCAAATAGAAATTATTCACTGGAAGTATGAAAATGGTGACATAGATGGTAATACCAGTAACATTTTGAATAATATATCTACATACAACACTATGAACACATGGGGACAACAATTCCTTAAATTAAAAAAACAATGGATTTTCTCATTTATAATATCTTGGAAAAGTTTCTAGGATTTACATCATTCATCTACACAGGACATTAAAGTAATTCTTATATTGATTTTCTACTATCCATTATTCACATACTTAGTATATTAAGAATTTAAAATTTGGAGATGAACTATTTGAATCATGTTATCACCCTTTGGAACTTGAGCTGCCTCTTAGTATGTATTTTAATGGGATGACAAAGATAAAGTTCTCTTATAGAAGAGTTACTACCTTACAAACAATAGAGTTATGAAGATTGTACATAATAAGTTGAACTTTAAGTTGCTATATAGAGATAGTGAACTTTTGCATCTAGTTTATTAGATCTAATATGCTATAAATAAAATTGTTTCTTACCTTCTACATTAGACCACATATGTGTTAAAACCTTCTGATTTACTAGCTAGTGAAATATGCTTAGGATTTTGCTACATGTCCTACCAAGAGATATTCCATTTTCTCAACCATTGCATTCCTTGAAAAATACCTACCACTATATTATGAATCCTTAAGAACTATTTTATATAAATTTTCTTGCCTTAAGATATACAAACTATGAGTGGATATCATGAATCAACACATGACTTTTAATTCTAAAGGTAATAAATCACATTCATATAACAACATTGAGTAACATGTTTACATCTTTACCTTTAACTCATTGAGAAGAAGATTTTTTTGCACTCTTTTAATATCTTTCCAAAACTTAGCATTGAGTCTGGCTTCCTAAACATCACATCCATATAATACAATAGAATAGTTGCTAGTTTGAAAATTTTATTTTCTAACCTTCTAAGCTCATAGTCCTAAATCCTTGCACGTGCTTTTGAAAGCATACAAAGACTTGAGCCTTGAAACTTATTGCTATTCTGATCAGTGGTGAGGTACATCTACACTCAACCATACGAATACAAGCGTTCATGCATGATTCGGTCGAACTCTGTAGATGGGCTAGTTGTGGTATCTAGATAGTTACTCGTTGATCGCAGTTCACTGTCTTCCCACCTGGACTAGTATTTGCTTTGTCATGTATGGTTTAGTCCAGAGTGAGGTGTATGATGTGGTCCTAGACTAGTGCTACTCCTAGAGGCAATGGAAAGTAATTTTTTTTAACTAAGAGGGAAAGGGTGAAGAGAGTCTAAGCTAGCCTAACTACGATGAACATTCATCCTTAATCATCCTTAACTACGATGAACATGTCCTAGGTACGCTACTGGGATACCAAGTAGTCACACTTAAATGCTCGTGATTAAGTCGTACTCATTTCATGTTTACTAACAAGGGTAGGAGATGAGGGTAGAGAAATATTAATTACAAAAGCAATAAATAACAATTAAAATTAAGTGAATGCTGCAATGATGAAGTAATCTTAATCTTTATTGCCAGACATGTGCGTGTCCAAGTACATCACACTCAAATAAAGGTTCCATACAATTACAATCATCACACTACGAGCATGCACTAGGGAAAGGGTTGAGAGGAAAAACTAACAAAAAGATCCTACTCTAACACTAACTTCCTATGACTTTCCCATGTGCCCAATTGTGTATTTATAGGCTCACATGGGAACCATGATATCACGTATCTGATATTGCTTGTCAGGTCGTGATATCACGTACCCAATATCGAGGGTTCAATATCGGGACTCATCATATATCAAGGGTTCATAATAGGGGTCCGATATCAACACCTGGTTAACAAGGGTCCGATATCAAGGGTCTAATATTAGCACCTAACAAACCATGATTCATCATATTCTTTCTTTGAGGTACTTCCCCTACATGTAATTGTTCATATAAATGAGACCTAAATATTTAAAAGACTCTATTATTTGCACATTGGTACCTCCAAAATGGAAGTTATAATAGGTATTTCTCATACTCTAGAGCATTAATTTGGGTTTATCCACATTTACTTGAAGACCATATGAGTGATAGTAATTTTCTAAAATTTGGAATACATTTTGCATACCTTTTGTAGTAGTGAAGATCAATACAACATTATTTGCATACAACAGAAGATTCACTACTTGGAATCCAATTTTGATAGCATGACTATCTTGCCCATTGCATAATCATTCTTACATTTTATTAATAAAGATACCAAAGAGAGTTGACAAAAGTGGGCAACCTTAACTCCAATTCCTCTTTGGAATTGAATTGTTTCTCTAAATTTCTATCTATAATTTTAATAATAACTTCTTCATATAATCTTTGAATTGCTACAATTAATTTTGTAAAAAGGCCAATTTTATGCAAGCGTAACCATGGCTTTATGCTATAGACATCTTGAAAATAAAAATTAAATGATGAAGAGGCTTGATGATGAAAATACTACAAAAATTACCTAGGCTTTTTTTTAATGGTGTAAGAAAAACATTCTTACTACTCCTTGATAAATTTCCTCCTCTTGGTTCTATTCAAACATTTATATATTTTAACTACACTTTATATGTGACTCTTATTTGCATTCTTAATATTCTATCTAGCTTGCATGCAGTGTTCATCAGACCAAGTTTTTTACGTACCCTATTGTTGTCAACACACAATTTGCTTAGCTACTATAAGCCAACTTTGTTCAAGCTCCTTATGCTATCTTTCAAGAGTCTATTTATTATATGCTGCATCCATATATTTTTCCTTACTTTTGCAATGACTTTGTGCTAAAATTTTTATTTTTTGAATTTGCAACAAAAACTCTAAATGATGATGGTAGGACACACTAAATCTTTTTTAACTTTTGACTCCTTAAATTCAATATTTAAATAAGAACATAAAAGCAATTTAATGCAAAAGTTATGTTGAGGTCCTATGAAAGTAAATGAAAAAGATTGAGGGACCATAGCAAGACCATTACAAATTACATTAAAGAGAAGCTTCAACTTTTCAATATATATTTTTGGATAATGAAACTTAATAATTGGAAGCTTTATTTGACAATCCCCCTTCATGGTTTTAACTCAGTATTTTCCACTAAAATGGAACCTATAAGTTAGAGCTTTCAAATCAACAAGAGCATTACCACTAGACTAATGAGAATATATATTTTGAATAGCCAAACCCATGCACCTGTACATTATAGTGACATATTTGCAACTTGGGTAGGGGTGTACACCCAAAGATATATAGTTCAATTAGAACTTTATAACTCAGCTTTGGTCACAAGAATTGAACACATGGCTTATTACTTTGCTTTATTTGATAATCCCCCTTTATAGTGTTAACTCATATTTTCCACTAAAATGGAACCTATAAGTTAGAGCTTTCAAATCAACAAGAGCATTATAGTGACATATTTGCAACTTGGGTAGGGGTGTACACCCCAAGATATTCAATTAGAACTTAATAAACTCAGCTTTGGTCACTAGAATTGAACACATGACTTATTATTTTCAAATCAAGAATCGTACCATTAAGCTAATACCTCATTGTTACACAACCTAAAGGACAAGCTTTAAAGTGGTGAATAATGAGATCACCCCTGGCCTAGGTATGTGAGCACATCCATCTATAGGGTATCCTACTTTCCCTTTCATTGGCAACACGCGATTCTCACCCAACATGTGGGTGGCTCATGCAAATCCTTGTACATGGCCAAGTTAGCTACAGTTTTGGGTAACCCCAAAACAAAACGAAACAGTGACTCCTCATAATAACGACATTTACCATCATAATCTCCATCACACTTGCAGTGCCCAGAAGCAGAATCCCCCAGACTTTCAGTCCTCCTGCTGCAGGCCACAGGGACAGCAGCTCTGCAATTTTTTCTTCATCTTTCCTTTCAAGAACAGCAATGAATCCGCTTTTCAAGCAGAACGACAGCTCAAGCAAAATTTCCTTTGGTTATTATTAAATTCCTTGAAAGCCATCAGGATGGCATCTGCTGCTACGCTCCAAAAAACCAGCAACCCCACTTGCAAAGACGATTGATTATTTACTCCATAACCGCGTTATTAAATCGGTTCCGGAAATTGTCCGTGCACGAAGAAGAAAAAAACAGAATCCACGCAGTTTCCACGAAACGCAGGCAGCCATTGTTGACACATCACAACGCACCGCAATGACAAGAAAACGATGGCCAAACGCAGCCACGCCAGGTATCGTCCTTCTCCGCAATCATAAATAATGATGCCTTCATATTCGTCCCCACTGCAATTTCCTGCAACTTTCCTCCTCCGCCGTTCCCTGTAGTACTGGGTCTATAAAGATCTGGTGCAATTTTTCTAACCCAGAAAAAAAAAACCCAAGCAACCGATCCAGAAGGAAAATTCCCGTTGAGCGGCTATGGAGTTCGAGGATTATCTTCCAGTCATGGCGGAAAAGCTGGGCGGTGGCGATTTCATGACCGAGATCTGCAATGGTTTTCAGCTGCTGTCGGACCCCAAAACTGGGCTCATAACTCTGGACAGCCTGCGCAGAAATGCTGCGGTTTTGGGGCTGGATTCTCTGTCGGATTCTGAGCTCCAGGAGATGCTTCGCGAGGGAGATCTGGATGGAGATGGAGCCCTGAACCAGCACGAGTTCTGCGTCATGATGATCCGGCTCAGTCCAGATTTCATGCAGGATGCTGAGCAGTGGCTTGACTGGGCCATTTCCAGCTACTTCACCGATGAATCCCAGAAGAATAAGAAGCAGCAGCAGCAGCAGAATCAGGAGAAGAAGAAGGATGATTGAAACTGGGTTTTGTCTTTTGTGGGTTATATGAGCTTGGCAGCTCCGGAAATTAGGGGGTGTTTGCCATTGCTGCCACAAAATTATGTATCCGTAATATGGTATATCTGTGTGTTCTGTAATGTCGTCGTATTGTAGAAGTAGAAGCTTCAAAATGTATGGATTTGGGTTTTCTGTTATAGCCAGGGTTTTAGGCATAGATATGCTTGGGAACAACGAATCCGGCTGCAAAAGCCAGAAATCCCATGTAAAAAAAACATAGCAACAAATAGTGGAATAAGCCATGAATGGTTATCATGCTCTCATTGTTTAATGGTTTCACGACGATTTGTCTGGGGCTGGGCACGCAATTTCTGATAAGTTGCAGGGATGGATGGCAGAGCTTGCTTTGCGACTGCGTGGATCACGTTTTCCTAACTCGGGTCAAATGACTCTGGGTTAGAACGTAGAATCTTCTATCTTGTAAGGTTAACAAAGAGGGACATATTGTAACTTCTTCCCTGGTTGGCCGGCGGCTCTTTACATATCGTTCTCATGCACGAGCCTGGTAACAGTCATACCATTAACTTCTCCATGATATAAGGTCAAATCCTGTTCTTTAATGTAGAGAGTTTAGTTTTTTTTTTTTTTTTTTTTTGGGTCAAAACACCCACGTATCATTAACTTATTTTTTTGTTTTCGCCAAGATGCCAATATGTTTGGTGCCCGATGGGGGAGGGGGAGTATTTTGTTGCCCTTCACGTCACCCACACCCACCACGTAAGGTCCATGCCATGGAAAAAAATGCAATGGAAAGTCCATGCCATGGAAAAAAAACACTATGAATCAAATTAATAGAACTTTTCACAAGAATTATTATTAAATAATGTAAAGTCATTTTGATTTTGGTTTTTAATATGATTATCAATTCTCAATGAATCAATTTGAGATTTTATTAATTTGTAAAATATATAAGATTCTCTCGACCAAATAATAGATATATATTATAAATATATAGCTAAACCGGTAGATATTTGGATAGTTGCCTTTACTTAGAGGTAAATCAACATTAAAATAGTTTAATACTCTTATATTATTGGAACCTTGAATAAGTGAAACATAGGTACACTTAAGATTTATAAAAGGTTATAACTCATTATTACTAGGGCAAGACTCATTATTACATTTGCCCTATGTAGAAAGTATAAAGTTTCCTTATTGATGAGTCATGGTCTATCAGGCCCAATTATCAGAGCCCTATTATTGGAGCCCTAATACAAGACACATGGTCTGTCAAGCCCAATTATTGGAGCCCAGTTATCGGGACCGTGATATCATAGCTGCGATATCGCATACGCGATATCGTAGTTTTGGTGTGAGCCTATAAATAAAAGGCGGCACAGTTGGTTTTGGGCATTAGTTCTTAGTTTCTTACCCAAACTCTTGTAGTTTTTTCCTTCTCAGAGTTAGAATTATTTCCCAGTGCATGCCCGCAGTGTGGTAATTGTAATTGTACGGAACCTTATTCGAGTGTGACGTACTTGGACACGCACATGACTGAAAATAAAGATCGAGATTACTTCATCATTGCAGCATTCACTTAGCTTAATTATTTAATTAATTTTTATTTACTGGTTTCTTAGTTAATCTCTTCTCACCCTAAACTCTTGTTAAACGCGGAATGAGTACGACTTGATTACGAGCATTTAAGTGTGACTACTTGGTAACCCAGTAGCGTACCTGGGATCTGCGCTTGGTAATCCCAGTGGTAGTCGTGCAAGAAGTCCAAGATGTGTACGGATGATTGAGGAATGGATGATCATCGCACTTAGGCTAGTTTAGATTCTCTCTCACCCTTCTCTCTTAGCTTAGTTAATATTACCGTCCATTGTCTTCAGGAGTAGCATTAGTATAGAAACACATCATACACCTCACCTTGGACTAAACCATATGTGACAAAGCTAATACTAGTCCAAGTGGGAAGACAACGAACTGCGACCTAAGGATAACTGTTTAGATACCACAACTAGTTCGTCTGTGGAGTTCGACCGGATCATGCGTGAAATGCTCGTATTCGTATGGTTGAGTGTAGGGATACCTTGCCACTCATCACTTATCTTTTAAAAATCATTTATTTATAGGTATTTAATACAACAATTACTTGGTTGCGGTAAAAGGTACAAAAATTTAATGGATCCCAATTGAAAGTACTTCTTGATATGCAAGTCTTAGATATTTTTCTCCTACATGAACCTTGTAATGATGACAAAGGAACCATCACTTAAGTTATACCATTAACATATTTATATGTATTTCTATCCTTACTTTTATTTACAAGTGTGATGATAGTGGAGTAGCTTTGTCATGTTCCATTCTTATACTTAGATTGATTACATCTGGAGGGATTACGCTACAAGCCATGAGTTTTCTTCTCCCAAAAAAATCACTTATTTATAGGTATTTTAATACATCAGTTATAATACAAATTTATGCAAAGAAGAACAACTTAGTTAAGATAATAAAGTAAAAAAATTTGATGAGTCCCAATTGTAAGTACTTTCATGATTATTATCCTATAAGAACATAGAAAAGATGGGTGGTGTTGGAGCCCCAAAATAATTGTAATATAAGTATATCCTAAGATATATAACTTAGTATTGCCTACCCAAATCAAACCCATAACTTGGAGTTTTCAAATCAAGAGTCTTACTACTAAGCAAACATCCTCCCCATTGCAAGCTTATGCCCTTAATGCCCTTGCATGTCCTCAAACCAAAGAGTCTGTGGGCCCCATGGATGATTAATGATTATGGTTAGTTAACGACCAAATCATCAAAGAAACTATTAAAGAACTTTGACCATATCAAACCAAGACATTGAAATAACATGAGAAAAGGAAGTGATGTGAGTTGTGGAAAGCATAGATGGATGACATAGAGTGTGGAATGGAGTCCTGTATCATGGTCAAATGAAGTCCCTTGGCAAGTACAAAGAGTGTCAAATTCCCTTAAAGCCACATCTTGTCTATCCATTTTCATCCTTCCCAAGGTTGGAAACTACCAAGATCACAAATTCATTATAAGTTTTATTTTAAGAAGGAACCGTATACTTCTAAAACAGGGGAACACCATAGAGTTATGTGGATTAGTGGATGACATGGGCTCACTCTCTATTATCATGAAAAGAAACCATGACTTAGTTATCAACATCAAAATTCAAGAATAGAATCTAGACATTTGTAATCAAAAAACATTATAAAGTACAAACCATCATCAATTGATAGCTACAATTGCACCAAGTCTTGGTAGCAATAAAGGAAAAGAAGAAAAATAGAAGAAAAATCCAAACCAAATAAAGGAAAATATAAAAGAAATTGTAAAATATTTAGAAAAAGGAACATGTACTAAAAATAGTGTAGAACAAAAATGGTGACAAATAGAAAAAATAAAAAACTAAGCTAATGTGTCTAATTTAGTATCAATGGCCATCTCTCCCATGACTAAGTTGAAATGAGGAGATCCAAAAAATTGAGCATGCTTGTCCATTTGTTAAGGTGTTGTAGTCATTGGCTATTTTGGGTTCTTGGAAAGGCTTTATTTGTTGTATGTTGATTAGCAGCTTCTTATATGGACATTCAAGTTTGTAAATTAACATGAACCTAGAGGGAAAAGTTTCATAGATAATATAAGGTCCTTCCCACAATGTTTGGAACTTAGTTTTTTGTGGCACATGTGTGGGATTCTAGTATAGGACCTTATCTCTTAGTTGAAATTTTACTTTCTAGATTCTAAGATCATGACATTGTTTACTAAATGCCTTATGCACTTTGGTAGATGTCAAGGCCACTAATTGGTTCTCATCTAACATGTTGAGATTCATTAACCATTCTTTTTATGCTAGGCTTAGATCAAGGTAAAGGTTATAGGTGGTTGACAGTGTACAAAGCTCCCCTTCAATAGGAAGAGTTGGTAATTTGCTATACATAAGCTCATAGGGAGAATAACCAATAGGAAGTTTCCAAGTGGAGTAATAGGCCCAAAGGGCATTGTTGAGTTTGGTGCTCTAGTCCCTCCTAAATTTATTAGCGGTTCTTGTTAGTATTTTTGTTATCTTCCTATTAGTAACCTCTACTTGACCATTGGCTTGGGGGGTGATATAGAGTTGTCAATTTGTGTTCAACCCCCAAGCATTGCATGAGCTTACGAAAAGTGATGCCTATAAAATGAATTCCATTATTAGAAATAAGTGCATGTGGCACCCCAAACCTATTTACAACATGCTATTGTACAAATTGAGTAGCCATAGAATATGTGCAATTGGTGATGATCGCCTCTTTCACCCATTTGGTATAGTAGCTAATAACTATGATGATGTACACCATTCCATTAAACATAGGAGTGATAGGACTAATGAAATTAATGTCCCATATGTTGAAGGGCTCCAATGGTTGGATCCACTGCTAAGACCCCTCCATACAAGTGGTCATCCCACCATCATGTTGGTAGCATTCATAAGAGTAGATGAATTGATGGACGTCCTTGAAAATTGATGAGACGCGATTCGCATGAGCCGCAATATCGCGTCGTCCCCTGTGATATCGCGTTCACGATATCACGGTCCATTGCCAAATCTATAAATAAGAGGCAACACTCCCCTTATTCATCATCCTAGGCTTAAAGTAGGGAAACTCTAGCAGATTGATCACTCCAGAGATAGAATATTTTCCATGTGCCCACAGTAGGAGTCCCCAAGTGAACAGATCTTTATTTGAGCAGCTTTGTACCTGAACGCAAGTTGTGTACGGCAATAAAGACGAGCTTTGTGGATAAACCTTACAGTGCATGGAATAGGTTTATTACATGTTATTTATTACTTGCATTAGCGCGGCATGAGTACGACTTGATTACGAGCATTGACGAATGTGTACGGCTAATCAAGAAATTGGTTGCTCATCGCGATTAGTCTCTCTCACACTCAACTCCTAGAATGTGAAATGAGTACGACTTGATTACGAGCATCTACGGATGTGTACAGCTAGTCAAGGAATCGGTTGCTCATTATGTTTAGGCTAGTTAAGTGCCTCAGTACGACCACTTCGAGCATGTGCGTTACGTGTGGTGATCCCAGTAATGATTAGCGTTTGGTAGCCACAGTTGCATAGTTTAGGGCGTGTATGGTAAGTGGGAACAGATGCTGACGCTAGTTAATTTAGACTTAGTCCTTAGTTAGAGTTAGTTAGTTCTCTCAACCCTTCACCCTTTAGCATAGGAGATAAAACCAGAAAAGACTATAAAAATCATATACCTCGGACTTACTTAACCATACACCGTGACAACCACAAGTAAGTCTGGGAAGACAACGAATGATTAACCCCAAGTGTTCCATGGGGCATGTAGGCATTTAGTTTGCGTAGTTCAACTGGATCACGCATGCTATGCTCGTTTCGTATGGTTGAGTGTAGGGGTACCTTGCCACTCATCAAAAATGTTGTCCAATGATACCTTGCAATGAGGATTTTAATGATCATTTGTCTTCCAAAATGATGGTCCCCACAAGAGCCCTCATGAGAATCTTGAAGAACATGTAGTTAATCATCATCAGGTACACACCATCTAACCAGGCCATCGGCACACACCTTGTAAAGATGTCTATTGATTTTCATGAAGTGTTTTGCTTGGTGAAGAAATTGTTATTTCTTCCCACTGTCCTATTCTTGTGGCATCTCCTAAGTGAGAAGGTAGGTGAGAATGTCATCATACTAATTGGTTTTAGTAGGCACTTGTTTAGTTATTACTATGGCAAAGAGGAGTTCATCAAGGAACTAATTTGCAAGTGGACTCTCCTCCTCCTTGTTGTCCCATCTCAACTAAGACAGGTGATTAGCAATCATGTTCTTAGTCCCCTTATGATCTATAATTATTAGATTGAATTCCTACAAGATCACCATCCACCATATGACATGAAGGCTTATTGTTGGCTTATTCATCAAGAACTAAATTACACTATGGTTTGTGTGCATAAACACCTTGTACCCTAGCATATAGTACCAACATTTTTTAAGGTATAAACCATTACCATTAGTTCTTTTTTAATGGTGGTGTAATTTAGCCATGCACCCACAATGCTTCTATTTGCATAGTGGATGTAATAAGGACATTTATCATTGTCCAACTATGTGAGCATGACTTCCAAGGCATAATTTGATGCATCTGTCATAATGTGGAATGGTCTGAATCAATCAAGTGCTCATAGAATTGGAGTTTCCATGAGCTTTTGCTTGAGCTATTGGAATGCATGCTCGCATTCCTTGATCTATACAAATAGAACATTCTTCTTTGTCAATGCCACCAATGGTTTAACTATCTTAGAGAAATTCTCAATGAAGCACCAGGAGTAGCTAGTGTGGCTAAGGAATGACCTCACATCTTTAACTATTTTTTCTTGTTGGATGATTCCTTGGATAACCCTTATTTTTTCAAGGTCCACCTCAATCCCTTTCTAAGAAATTCTATACCCTAAAATAATGCCTTCCTAAATCATCAAGTGGATTTTCTTCCATTTTAACCTAAGGTTTATCTTCACACACTTTTCAGCACTTATCTAAGATGGTCTAGGGCTTGCTTGAACATAGCCCCATAGGTGGAAAATTCATCCATGAATACCTCCACCCTGCTACCAATCTACTGTTGGAAAATGCTAAGGACATGGCATTGGAATGTGGTAGGAACATTACATAGGTCAAGTGGCATCTTTCTGTATGAGAAAGTTCCCTAGGAACTCATGAATGTGATTTTGGCATGATCTTCTAGTGCTATATGGATTTAGTTATAGTCACTATAACCATCTAGAAAGCTGTAATAGCAATGCCCAGAAATTGTGTTCAACACCTAGTCCACAAATGGCAAAGGAAAATGATTATTAAATATTTCCATGTTCAATAGCTTGAAATCAATGTAAATTCTCCACTTCCCACCTTTCCTTGGCACAATCATGAGTGGGCTAACCCACTTACTATTTGTAATGGAATAGATGAACTCCACCTTGAGGAGTTATTTGATCTCCTCTTTGATGATTTGCTTTAATTTAGAGTTCAACTATTACTACAACTACCTCTTTAGTTTAATGGAGGAATCAATGTAGATGCGATGCTAGCATATCCTTAGATCAATTCCAGTCAACTCATGATATCACCAAATAAAGGCTATTATCCATTTGTTAACCACCTTGAATAGTTTCTTTTTTTGCATAAGAGAAAGGTTGACATTAATGATGATCGGCTTTCCATTATTTAGAAAAGCATATTCCATTTCAACTAGTAAAGGTTTTAACTCAAGGGAATTTTGTTTGAAGCTCTTAGGAATTTCCAACTCTTCCTAATCGATGTCATTAGGTTCATCAAAGAGTTGGCAATGGATTTGCTTTATTTCATCCATGTCTTCAATGTAGGCAGTTGTTAAGTTGTAAGTTTGTTCCATGCACCATGTTGAACTACTTTCAGATTTAGTTGTTAGCTACTTGGTTTACTCTTGTTTTGTGGCTGCTACATACAAGCCCCTCTAAATTTTTATGACATCTGCACACTTCCTGCATGCTATGATTGTTGTACTTTTAATTGTCCATAATTTCTACATGTAGTGGCACCCTATGTCACTATATGCAATGCATGGAACACGTTTCATCTCTATTTTTAAAAATGTCATTTTCCTTGGAAATCTCTAAGGAAAGGTCTCTGATTCCCAACTATGCATCAATTATAGTTAGCCAAGCCCTTCCCATGATGATTGGGAAGTCCCCCTTGAAGTTATCCATGAAAATCACTAGGAAGTTAGCAAGATATGACCACCCATAGATGGTGGTCATAATATCAACCACAAATCCCAAGGGGACAATGATGGACTGATATGCTAACTCAAGACGAATGTTGCTCTTCTTGAGAAGACATAAGTTCTAGGCCTTGTACATTTATGAGAGATCAAATTGACATAAAAATCTATGTCCTTAAGAGCCTTGCAAGGCTCATTTCCAGCGACTTGTAAGTAAATGAGGAAACTCCTAGGATCAAAATATCTTCTTGGGAAGATGGCTAGCCTTTATCTAATCTTTGACCATGTGGGTTAACATGACAATGTGCACTTTGGAAGATGTTTGATTTGAAGAAATCTTAAAGGATGCTGTGGAGGAAGAAGGAGAAGTAGTGTCAAAAGTCACAAATGTCTATGAGGGCTTAGTAAGACTATTGATTCCAAAGAAGGATCTTTTACAAGGCTTAGTGTCCAAACCACTTGGTTGGGAAGTCAGCTATAAGTTGACAGCCCTTATGGCATTTCATTGCTGTAGCTGGGCTGGAATTTTATCTTACATGAATGGAGTAGGTGGAAACTGAGTTAAGGATGGAGGTATAGCTACAAAGGATGAGAAGGATAATCTGAAAATGGGGACTTCCCTCTTGGAGATTGTACTCTATAATACTCAAGAGGGTAGTAGTGGTGTTGGAAAGAGGCATGACTATAAGAGTCACACAAAGAAATGGGCTGCTGAACATAGTACCCATATGGATCTAGCTGATGATAAGGATATTGTTGCCATGGTGGTAGTATCCCCCATGATTGTGAGTGATTCCATTACTAGTATTGCTCATGAGGTCGAGGTGGAGCTTCATTCTAATAGTAGGCTTGTTGGTGGAACTTCCTGTAGTTGCCTTGAGGATATGATAACCTTGTCAATCTAGGATTCAGAGCATACATTTGAGATTCCTACAACTATGAAATAACTAGGCAACATCCCTTAGGATGCTCATATTGGCAAATGTCACATCCACCATCTTAGAATCCACAACCTCTTTAACATTAGCAGCTTTGCCCTTACCCCTTTAATGGACATTTTCAACTTTCTTCTTTCTCATTCGATCATGACCATTACCTTGCTCTTTGGTCTCCTCAGTAATTTTTAGGGTAGCTTGGAACTTTTCATTCAAATAGTCCTACATTATTCTACCTTGGCTAATATTTCAAAAATATATTTTTGTATTAGGAAGGTTTTGCGTTGCATCACTTCATCAAGTGGTGCCTCCTCCTCATTATCAGAAAATTGAACCTCCCTTTTGCAAATGGAAGGGTTCTAGTTTTACTCCTCTACACTTTCTCTTTTCCTTAGCTCACCTTCTTCTTTGGCTAGTTTCTCAATTAGCCTTTGAATTTGATGAGTCATTAGCTCTAAAAGCCTCCCTTGGGCATAAATCCCAAGAGTTCTCCTAGTTTTAGTCTGGAGCCCATCTATGATATGACGTAACTACTCCCTTTAAGAATAACCATGGCCTTGGCATTTTTGCAACAAGGATTAATATCTATCCATGGTTGCATCCAAGGATTCATGTGTTCTTTTCTTCCATCCATGGATTTTCCTTCTCAGGTTAGACACTCAGGAGTACATTTGATACTTATCATTGAAAAGTTCAAGTATTGTACTTCATTGTCTAATTGATTTTGATTCTAAGAACCAGTACCAACTTGTAGCTTCCTTAATGAGTATCCTAGGGAATAGCTTCAATTTTTGCCATTCGTTCTCAACATTTTATAAGGCACGTGCATCATGAAAGGCTTTGAGATGGTCTTGTGGATCAGAATTATATCCCCCTTCAAACTTAGGGATATTATTCATGTTTAAGCATTTGACCTAACTATCCTTCATGTGCCTTGTTGGAATCCTTATGGCCTCCGCAATGTTCAGCATGCTTCTGGTTGCAAGTAAAGGATCCTTATAATAATGGCCCCTATGATGGCCATGATGCTTATGATGCCCTCTATTGTTACTTCTTTCTCTGTGGTGGGCCTCCCTTAATTGCCCACACCCTTGGTCTTAACTATTCTGGTGGGTTATGGGATCATCTTTGTCCTATTAGTAACCTCCATCATAGTCTCTCCATCTATAGTTTCAATCAAAGTTGAAGGAGAAAGATGATAAGGACGACGAAGAGGGAGTAGAGCCAACATCAACATGGTGTCTGCTACTTCCTCTTCTTTGGTCCCTACTATGATCACCATATTTTTCATTATTATCATGCTTATCATTATTCTTGCCTTGACACCTTTCCTTTGAGATTCCATGGTCATGGGAACTATTCTTCTTAGAACCAGGGTTGTTTACAGTTGACTATAAATTTTGGTTAAGGGTACCTTGGTTGAAGAGAAGGGGAAGAGAGTTAGTGTATTGAGAACCCCTTGAGAATGGATCCTCTCCTTCTTTTTGGCCTAGTAGGAACAAGGGGTTTGTGAATCTCTTGTCTTTTTCTATCTTGTAATGAGCCTCCATTTGCCGATCTTTCTTTCATTATGCATCTATGAGATAATAATCCTAGTAGTCATGATCTTGCATAATGTACTCAACATTGAGCCCTTGGATGTCCAATCTCATGAGATTATGGAGCAACATTGCAAGAATTGATTGATTAGAAGGCAACACAATGTTGCCCTCCATGTTCCTCCATCGCAGTTATTCATTCTAGTGCAAGATGAAGGTGAAATCCAAAATATACTTATTCGAATGAGTATAGATCACTTTACATTGTTGGGGCACAAGTGATTTTAGTTCTTCTTACCTTTGATTGGAATTGTTCATGAATAGTGGCAAAGAACCCTCCCTGCAAGAGAAAGGCATGTTAGTTTCAAAGAAAAAAGGGTTCTTATGTTATTATTATTTTTCTTAATGATTTCAACTTTAAGGTTTGTTATAATGTCATTGGATAATTTCACTAACTTTCTAGGTAGCACACATAGCTAACTAAAGTCCTTGGCAATGGCACTAATGATAAGTGGTGAGTAGTGCCTACCCAACCATATGAATCATTAGTATTCACTAAGAGATCTAATTGAATTTCATAGAATTTAGCTTTCTAAGTGCACATTATCTAGGATAGTGAATCTAAGGATGTGATCCTTGTCTTCCCAGTTCCACTTATGAGGTATAATGGTATGGTTAAGTGTAACTAAGGCATATGATTTGTATCATTTTTATGTTTTTCATTTAATTTGCCTAAGTGTAGAAAATAAAGTAATCAAATGTTTAATTAATCTAATAGCTAATTAATCCTTTAGACTAATCCTAACATAAGCATCTATTCCCATCTGTCGTACACATCTTGAACACGTTGTAATACTATTGGGTTACCAAGCATAAACACTAATGGGATTACCAAGCATTAATGTATGTTGGAGGTGCTCATACTTATGTGCATTAATTATCTAAATTCAATTAATTAATTAAGTGCATGAAAGTAAATTGCATGAATAGTAAATTCTTTAAGTAAATAGTAGGCTAAGTCTAAGTGCTGGAAGGTTTATTAAGAAAGCTCGTCTTTATTACCGTTCACATCGAAAAGTCCAAGTACATTAGTGCTTGAATAAAGATTTGTACACTTCTCAACCCCTTTTGTGGACACTTAGCAAATATTCTAACCCTCAAATGAACAAACTACAAGAGCTTCGCTATGCAACTTAACAATGAATGCCATAATTGTGGTGGGTGTGTGCATTTATATAGGAAAGACTAGATACTCCATCGATGCGTGATGAGCAGCAAGGTACCCCTACATCTAACCATACAAATCACAAGCATTCACACATGATCTGGTTAAACTTCACAGATAGGACTAGTTGTGGCATCTAGATGGTTATTCCTTTATTGTAGTTTGCTATCTTCCCACTTGGACTAGTGGTAGCTTTGTCATGTATGGTTTATTCAAAAGTGAGGCATATGATAATTGATGTTGTTGTGGCCTTATGTTACTCCTAATAATAATAAAGAAATCAATTATTTAGGCTAATTAACAATGGAAAGTAAAGTCTAAACTAGCCTATGGGTAATGAGTGTCCATTCTCAACTTGTTGTACATGTCTTGAACCCACATATCCACTACTAGGATTACCAAGAGCTATGCTACTAGGCAGACCAAATAATAACATTGCTAGGGCCACCAAGTGAATATGTGTTTACGCTCAAAATTGGTCATGCTCATTCCACCAATTCATTAATATGCATGAAAACATAAATATTAACTAAGTACAAGAAAAGTAAATTACATAGAAAGTAAATCTAATCTAATTCAAAGTGCTACAAAGAATAAGAATTAATCTCAATCTTATTACCATTCATGAAATGTGTTCAGGGACATTGCCACTTGAATAAGACACCGTACAACTAACTTAGATCCACACTATGAGCACTCATTAACTATTCTCTAAGACTATGAAATACAACTACAAGAGTTCAGCTACTTTATTAACTAATATAATCCCCCAAACTATGCACCGAAGTGCTATATTTATAGGCTAGCACACATCCCTCGATATTAGATATTCGATAACATAGCATGTGATCCAATATTGGATATGTGATATTGTGGCTTTGATATCAAACCTAAGATATTGAAGCTTCGATATCATAGCCAACCAAAAATTGACTTCTTGTCAAATAGATGTGATTTAGCATAAATGATATCACAAATGCAACATAGCATCAGCAATATCCCAGCCAATTGATGATCCATCACTACGTATGCATCAACAAATCAAATCATCCATTTATGGGTAAACATCAACATAGTCAAATCCACAATGACTCATCAATTTTGGATTACTCCACCATTCATCATTGGTGTGGTTGTCAGGGATAGTCAATGTGTGTTAAGTAATTAATTTCACAAAGTTTTTTGTAGCAAGAACCAAAAGTTAATCTTCATAAACTCTAAGTAATTCTAACAAAAAACACTTAACTAAGAATCATAACTAAAATATGGCTTCAACAAAAGATAAACTATCATCTACCAAAGATATGAAGAAGGGCAATGTCAACAATAATAATGAAGAAGACTGAAGTGTGTCGATGTAAGCAAGAATCTCATATGATTACGATGATCCTTATTATTTTGATTTTACTTTCATCTTCCATCAAGATGGGAAAATGAGGTGGAGAGACTTATAGGGAAACATTATTTTTCCTACATAGCATTCAACAATCACAATGCTTCATACAACTCTAAGGGAAATGAATCTAAGTCATGCACAAGATAGATGCCATGTGACCAAACACATGATGAGGCCCTATGAATTCATGTCAACAATAAAGGAAAGCATATCAACACTCTTATTTCCCTAGAAGAATTAGATGGTCATGCATTCATAACATAAAAAATCCACTAGGATTATGAAGATAAGTTTCAAACACCTACTATCCGATTAAAAGAGCCTATCAAGGTATAACTACATTCTAGTAGAGACACTCAAAAGAGAAGTTAAAGACTCAATGTATAAGCAAGACTCAAGGCCAAGAGCTTCTGATGGAATCCAAATAGAAGACTATCAAAGTCACAGAAGGAGAACTAGCTACAATCTCATTGAGGAGAGCCACTAGGACCTATACCAAGAGTTGATAGAAGGAGACACAAGTCTAGAGACTAGGATAGGGAAAGGCATCAAATTCATGATTAAAATGACTATAATCCAAGTTATTATGATGATGAAAATAAAGAGCATGAGCCAAGAAGAAACAGAGATAGGCATGAGCATTGAGAGATATATAATTATCAAAGGGGACACTACTACAATAGAGAAGACAAATCCTATAAACATGAAGAACCCCTACTAGCAACCCACAATATGATCAATACCAGGGAAGCTATCTACATACCAACCAGGCACATAAGGAATAACCACATAAAGTAGCTAGACATGAACAACATGCCCAAATTTGAGGGTGGTTACAATGCTAATCCACAACACCACCTTCAAGTGTTTCATGATGCCTGCATCCTACAAAACATAGAAATCAACTAGTAGAAATTAAATTTGTTCCCGAGGATACTTGTGAAAGAAGCTAAAAGCTAGTATAGATCACTAGAACTAGAATCAATAAGGAGATGCAATATCATGCTGGAACTTTTTAATGATAAATATCATACTTTTTCTTGGATGTCCAATCTTCGAAAATAGATCCAGGGATGGAAGCAACAGACCCATGAATCCCTTGATGTGGGAATGAACTGATATTACTCATGTTTCATAGATGCCCATGCCATGAAACGAGAGCAACTGAGGCATATTATCGATGGACTAAGAAACAAGACTAGAGAAACTCTTGGGATTTACACCCAGGGACATTTATCAAAAATGTTTGTCCATCAAATACAAAGACTAACTGATCAAGTGGCAAAGAAGGAAGGTGAACTAAAGAAAAGAGAATTAACAAAGGAGAACAATAGATATCTATCCATTTGTAAAAGGGGTGTAAGAGTATGTGATCCATAAGAAGAAGAAACCTTGAACAAGTAATCTAGAAGAGGATGTTACCTATTTAGAAATCTATTACTAACACATCAACTAAAGTAGAAAAAATGTGGAATACAGTAGATGAAAAGTTTACAACAACCTTAAAAATTGTGGAGAAGAGAATTGAGCAACCCTTTAACAAAGACAAGGAAAAAAATAAGAAAAGAGATTTTGGACAAAAAGGGAAAGTAGCTTCAGTGGTCAAGTGTTTAGAAATAAGCTTTGAGGATGAGGAAGGATGTGTAGTGTGCCAATATGAACATCCTAAGGGATGTTGTCCTATGATGGCACATTTACAAGAAATAGGGATGTATGCACTTAAACACATGTTCATCAAGAAGAAAATACCCAAATGGTTACCTTACCCTTAAGGTAACTACAAGCAAGCCATAGGAGTAGTACCACCAGCAGTGGCAATAACCTTAGTCATGGGCCATGCCACCACCACGACAACAGTACCCATATTAGTAACTGGACTTGTATGGATACTATGTTCAATGTCTAATTTATCTAGGTAATGTAGTTGTTCATACTTCGCAATACTATGCACATTAATATCATAGATCTACACCACCAAGGATGGACTTCAATCCATACATACATCCATAACTAGCTAGTTCAATGAGTTAGTTTTCTAATCCTTTACCACCAGTGCCACCATTTGTAATGGAGGAAGTAATCATACCTAAGCCACAATCCAAGAAATGACCATTCTTCCAAATGAGTCCAAAAAAGGTTTGAAAAATGGGGAACACATCTACTTCTACTCCATCCACATCCAATCCTTCTATAAATGATAAACTTCCATAATTGTCTAGTACAAATGTAATAACTATGATTTTGAAACAAACAATCACTCATTGGATAAAGGCAAGAGCACTTCCTCTAAAATGAACAAATCCAGGAGGTCCCTTGGTGTACCTTCAAGTAGCAAGGTAAAAACTGTGTAAGGCTCTACTCAATTCTACATCAGGAGTGAACCTGATATTGTAAGATATGTATTAGGATTGGAATCTACCAACATTATAAAAAAGTAACATCCAATTAGAGCTTGCAAAATAGTTAATCATAGCTCTACTAGGACAAGTAGATGATGTGATCACCACAATCAATGGTTGGTCCTACCCTATTGATTTCTAGTTATACATGTGGGGAAAAACAAGGGTGAGTTTCGAATCATAATGGAAAGGACTTGGATTAACACTATTGATGCTAAGCTTGGTATTTAAGATTTTTCCTTAAAAATATCTAAGGAAGAAAAAGTTGACATTTTTCAAAGGTATAGAGTTCCATGTATCCAATACAGTGATAACGTGTGTAATTGTGTGTAGAGAATATGGGCAGTTAAACAAGGAGATAAAAAAGCATGCAAAAGATGTATAGAGGAAATGTGTGTACAAAAATTTCTATATGCAATATTTGTTCAACAAGAAATGACTTAGTGGCTAGTTATAGATGCAAAAATAGAATCAAATAAATACATGGAATCAACTAATCAAATCGTAAGTGCCTACATAGAAGAAACTTATAGACTACAATACTTAAGGAAAAGGCACCCCTATTCATGAGAATGTCAAGAATAAGAAACAAATTAGGGATAGTTAGAGATCCTGGATATAATGAAGCCAAAATTGTTAGAAATAAAGGCCCTACTAGTAGCATTGGAGTATGCTTTCTTAAACAATAAGAAGTTGGTGATAATTTGTGAACCTTTTTATGTGTCAAAACATTAAGTAAAATGGAGATAAACGTTGTTTGTATGGTTGTGTGGTTATTGTGTTTCTAGGAGAACGTACTTAGGAAACTAAGATGAGATAATGACTACATTGATGAAAAGGAATAAACTAGTTTAGATCTCAAAGGAAAAGGTCATTCAGAAGATCTCAAGCAAACATGCAAGAATTCAAGAACATGGATAAGGACCAAATGACTCATAAGCAAAGTTGTGATCATTGAATCATGTAAAAGTGCAAGACTATGAACAAGGAATGAAGAATTCATCATGTAAAGGAAGGTGAAGAAATACATCTTTTAGAAACATTTGACGTCTTGGCAGAATTGAAGGATGCACAGACAAAGATGTCTCCAACAAATAGGAGACATCTTTCATTAGGCAAAGACTTCTTCACCAAATAAAGACATCTTCCTAGAATAGAGAGCAATTGCAAAATGACATTTTTCCTCAAATAATGACATCTTTCTAGAATGGAGGCAAATACAAAAAGGCATCTCATGCAAGAAGAAGATGTCTTCCATGGCTATTAGCTACCGTTAGCTAATTGTTGCAAGAGTTCCAAGATGGATTTGGAAACATGGTGACTATAAGAAGAGACCATATTCATTGGGAAATATGCAAGATTGTGTACAATTATTATCTAATCATTTGTCAATCATTGTAATCTCTATTGATTTTTATTATATTACTTTTTATCCATTGTAAAGTGTGTTGTACCTTAAAGTACAAGGATTAGAAAACTAAGTTGCATTCATTCCTTATAACTGTTATTCTCTTGTTGCCCTATAGGGTTGATGTGCTTCTTGTGGAAAGGCATCTTGCTTGAGGTTGTCAAGATCCTATGGGATTGAGTGGTTGGTATTGCAACACAATACTTCAAAGTAGAGCTAAGGATTGTAAAGGTTGTGGAAGCCTAGAAACCACATTCTAAGCCTAATGGGACCTTGCTGGGTTGAGTGGTTGGTGCAGTGTCACAACACGCTAGAGTAGGGCTTAGAGATTGTATAGGGTGTGGTATCCTTCAAACCACATTTGAGAGCAACAAATTCTAGAGGTGTGCTTGAAATCTACCCTATGAGTGTGGACTACCCAAGTTGGGGAACCATGTTAAATTTAATGTGTGTGCTACCCCCACGCCCCCTCCCCCCCTCCCCCCCTCCATCTTCTAAGTTCAACAATCCACAAGTGGTATCAGAGCCTAGTTCTCTTCTTTGTCATCATCAACTTCAAGAGTGAAGAATGGAGGGAACATCTTACACAAAGCCACCCATATTTGACAAATTTGAGTTCACCTATTGGAAAGCTAGAATGCAAGGGTTCTTTGAATCCATGAAGTTTGAAGTGTGGGAGTCAATTCTTGAAGGCTACACTTTGCTTGTTGATAGCTACATTGGAATCATCAAGCCTCGCAACAAATGGAGTGAAGAGGAGAAAGATAAGTTCATGTTTGATTCAAAAGCAAAAAACCATTTATATTACACTTTGAATAAATCTGAGTTTAATAGGGTAGCATGATGTATAACGGCCAAGGAAATGTGGCAAACTTTAGAAGCTACTTATGAAGAAACTTTTATTATTTAGTAATCAAAATTGTTAATTTTACAAAGCGAATATGATAAGCTCAAAATGATAGAAGGTGAGAAAATAAAAGATTATTTCTCTAGAGCCAATGATCATCTTTTAGCTATTAGACAAAAAGGTAAAGATTTGTCTGAAAGTGATGTCATCATCAAAATTGATGAGTGGCAAGGTACCCCTACACTCAACCATACGAAACGAGCGTCGCACACGCGATCTAGTCGAACTCCGCAGATGGACTAGTTGTGGCACCTAGATAGTTAGCCTTAGGTCGCAGTTCACTGTGTTCCCATCTAGACTAGTTTTGCATATGTCATGTATGGTTTAGTCTAGATGAGGTGTATGATGTGTTCCTAATCTATGCTACTCCTGATGGCAGTGGAAAATAATATTTAACTAAATCTAAGCTAAGAGGAAAAGGGTAAGAAAATCTAATCTAGCCTAAGTGCGACGAGCAACCGATTCCTTGATCAACCGTACACATCTTGGACTTCGTGCACGACTGCCACTGGGACTACCAAGCATAGGCCTAGGTACGCCACTGGGATTACCAAGCGCAGACCCCAAATACGCCACTGGGTTACCAAGCGTAGATCCCCCTAGCTACACCACTGGGCTACCAAGCAGTCACACTTAAATGCTCGTAA
>MNCI01011534.1:498664-542241 GCA_015680685.1 Gnetum montanum | reverse complement strand
ACATTAAATAAATAACAAATAAATAAACTAAGTGAATGCTGCAATGATGAAGTAATCTCGATCTTTATTGCCGGTCATGTGCATGTCCAAGTACGGCACACTCGAATAAAGACACCGTACAATCACATTCACCACACTGTGGGCATACACGGGAAAAATTCTAACTCTAGAGGGATCAAACTGCCAGAGCTTCGCTACTCTAAAACTGGGATCCCCAAATGAGGGAGAGCCACCTCTTATTTATAGACATGGAGGCGGATTGTGATATCGCGTACGTGATATCGTAGGGAAGGACGCGATATCGCGTACGTGATATTGCGGGGGATGCGATATCGCGTCGGCTGCGATATCGCGGCCTATGCAAACCGCGTCTCATCAAAAATGATTAGAACTTTACAACTAGAGTTCAAACCAAAGGCCAGGGCTATGGAGGAAATAAAAAATTTCTTAACTTTAAAATTTGAAGAGCCTTAAAGTGCTCTCATTGCTTATGAAATCAATCTCATAAGCAAAGAATCAATCCAAGAAAGACCTATAGCTCTAAATACTACCTCCAAGGAGAAGTCCAATGAGCATGATGAGGGTAGTGAAGATGACATTACCTTTCTCTCAAGAAAGCTATAATTATTGCTAACAAAAAGAAACAAGGGGGCATTTCCACAAAGATCCAATTTGCTCAAAGGTATAGAAATAGGTAAAAAAATTTTGAATTCTAACCTAGATTTCTCTTTTATATAATGTTGGGTTTGTGGAGGAAGAGGCCATATGGCCTTCGAATGTCCTAGTGATAGCAAGGTAAAACCAAAGAATAAATCTAATGATGAGAAATTAAAAAAGACCAACTTTTATACAAGTTGGAATGATGGTGAGTAAAGTGAAGAAGAAGCATGCAATTCTTTCAAAGATTCACATCTTATATGCATGGTGCTTATAGATGAAAATTCCTCATAGATGGTTGAACAAGATGGTAAGTGTGATAAAAGGTATAGTGAATTTAAAGAAGAAATTTTTCTTTTACATCATTTGATTAGGAGGGCAAATAAATTTGTAAATTCTAAGTTGGATGTTATCTGTGCTGAAGTGAAAGAAGAGATCTCATACATAGAAGTTGAGATTCAAAAACTAACCTCTTTTAATAAGGATTGTGACAAGGTTTAAGAAGAGGAGACTCCTAAAAAATAGCCAAATAATTTAGAGGAAGCTATACATGAAAATTCAAGCTTAAGCAGAGTCAGGTTTGATAATTTTGATCATGAGGATAATACTTTATTTTTTTTTAAATTATGGTTGTAATAAAAATCTTAACTATACTTATGATGATCAAAATAAGATTAATGCTTGGTCTTGTCAAAAAGACTTTGGTAAGGAAATTGTGTAGGTACTAATAAGTGAGAATGAAGAGAAGTGGAGTAATGAAAATAATGCAATAAGTGATCAAGGATTTTATCATAAAGAAAATAAACAAATGGAGACATCACATACATGATCTAATGAAAGAGAACCTAAAGATGAGGAGGTACTTCATGATAGGGGACCTCATCTCAAACTCTATTAATCTTTTCTCCTTACCAGCAAGCAAGGTAAGTCAAGGTAAGTTTCCATATCTTTGCTTGCTAGTTAATAAGAATATGAGTTGAGTAGTCCAAAATCGTTTATGTCTTATCTAGATCAGAAAAGTGTTGGAATAATTATTTAGAGCATCTCTTACATTAATCCTTGATATTGGTACAAGTGATTTTATTAAAATATCTAGTGTAGCACTTGTAATAATTTCCCTTGGACATTCATATTGTAATAATCTTAGTTTGATTTTTGTCTTACATTCAATCTTGCTTAATCTGGACTTCTTGTGATGATCTGTTTCTAAGCTCATATTCTTTGGAATATTTTTAAGATAAGCTTTTGAAAAATTCTATCAATATTACTAATTGGAGACATTAGTCTCCACATTTGATCTTAATGTTAACCTACACTTGTAGTGTTTTGGTGATTTACAACATTTACACATTGATCTTAAAAGCCCAAGATAAGTAGCACATGTGTAGGGGAAGCGCATTTCTCATTATCCCTCATCATCTTGGAGGTTATCAATGCAAGGGGAGTCTTTGGAGACTTCAACTAAGAAAAATTGAAATAGCTTGGTAAAAACGAGCTATATGAATAAATACATATTTCTCAATTAACACATTTTATTTGTGATAAATGGTTATGTTTGTTGCATTTCCTTGTACAAAAATCCTGCTTACTTCTACATGATTTATCTTTGGTCTTTGGCATCAAATTATGTGTTGTTGGTCCTATTTGGTTTTGTTGTAGCTCCTTGTTTTTGAATTGAAAAGAGAAAATCTCAATGTATCATCAACCCACCTATTCGATATTCAAGCATAAGCTGAAGTAAGAAGTACCTATATTTTTGTGAAAGAAAGCAAATAGTTGATATTATTCCTTACAGAAATATGAGTAAGGACATGATCATTCTATTTATGGTAAGGTATCCATGGTTTTGATTAAAACATCCCTTGAATAGTTTGCCTTGAGATGTACTTCCTAGTTTATGAATTTCAAATTTAGCATGGCCGATTTCAAATTGTAAAGCTGTATTTCTATCATAAATGATATGCCCTATTCTTTTGCTGATGTTTTGCAAAGATGGAGAATGTTAGAATATTAATGAATCATGTGATACAAACTACTAATGACTTTTTTTTTAGAGACAGGTTACTTGATCTTTAAGGATTATACTTCACTTCAAGATTTTAGTTTGAATATCACCTAAAAGACTTGGATTAGATCTTAACAAATTAGGGGTAGCTCTTCATGAAACTCAATGTTGAAAAATGTGCATTCTTTTACTCAATGTCTTTATCTTCTTAGGATTGTCACATGTTATTAATTATACATATTATATGATATTGCACTTTGATGATGTCTCTTTAACTACTTTATGTGCCTTATCCTTTTTGTTGCTATTCAAAAAGGGGGAGAGTAGGCTATGTTGTATTTGGAAATCTTTTCTTGTCTACAAATCCATTTTCTTAAAGTTTGAACATCACAAAATAGGGGGAGATTATGGATCTTTTGGTATGTTAAAACATGTAAAATGAAGATAAAGGTTTTGTGTATGGTTGTGTGGTTGTTGTGTTTGTAGGACAACATACTTGGGAAACTAAGATGAGATAAAGCCTACATTAATGATAAGGAATGGACTAGTTTAGAACTTAAAGGAGAAGGTCATCCACAAGGTTTCAAGAGAACATGCAAGAATTTAAGAATGTGAACAAGGACCAAATAACTCATAAGCAAAGTTGTCATCATTGAAGCATGTAGAAGTGCAAGACTATGAACAATGAACGAAGAATTCATCATGCAAAGGAAGGCAAAGAAATACATCTCTAAGAAATAATAGACATTTTGAAAGAATTGAAGGATGCATAGATAAAGAAGTCTCTAAGAAATAGTAGACATCTTTCATCAAGTAAGGACATCTTCACCAAACAAAGACGTCTTCCCAAAATAGAGAGCAATTTCAAAAAGACATCTTTCCTTATACAAAGATGTCTTCCTAGAATGGAGGAAAATACAAAAAGATGTCTCAAACATGAAGAATATGTCTTCCATGATTGTTAGCTACCATTAACTAGCCGTTGCAAGAGTTCTAAGATGGATTTGAAAACATTGTGATCATAAGAAAACATCATATTCATTGGGAAATGTAGAAGCTTATGTCTAATCATTGTCTAATCATTGGTCAATCATTGTAATATCTATTTCTCTTCATTGTATTATTTTTTTGTCCATTGTAAAGTATGTTATACCTTAATGTACAAGGATCAACAAACTAAGTTGCATTCATTTCTTGTAGTTGTTATTCTCTTGTTGTCCTATGAGGTTGATGTGGTTCTTGTGGAGAGGCATCTTGCTTGAGCTTGTTGAGATCCTATGGGATTGAGTGGTTGGTGTTGCAATTCAATACTTTGGAGTGGAGCTCAATATTCTAAAGGTTGTGGAAGTCTAAAAGCCACATTCTAAGCCTAATAGGACCTTACAGGGTTAAGCAGTTAATGCAGCATCACAACACTCCAAAGTCAAGGTTAGAGATTGTATAGGATGTGGTACCATTGAAACAACATTTAAGAGCAACAAAGTTCAAAGGTGTGCTTGCGATCTATCCTTTGAGTGTGGACTAGCCAAGTTGGTGAACCACGTTAAATTTGTTGTGTGTGCTTTGTTAAAGGAATTGAATTTGGGAAACTTATTCATTCCCCCTCCCCCCACCACCCACCCCCTTCTAAGATTAATGATCCACATAATTAATAGTAAGTTGAATGAAGAATAGAAAAAGAAGTTGTTGGAAATAGTCAACAAGTGTTTGATAGCATTTATGTGGTCTTACAATGAGATCACAAGAATTGATTCAAGAATTTCTTAACATTTAATTATGCTTATCCAAGGGTAAAACCATGATGTCAACCTCAAAGAAGGCTTAATTCGAAGTTGAAAAAGGTACTCAAGTAGGAGTTAGAAAAATTACTAAAGGTCATATTCATATATTCCATTGTGACTAGTGAATGGGTCAGTCCTTTGGTGATCATTCCAAAGAAGGGAGTAAGTGGTAACGTGCATTGGTTATTGACTATTGAATTTTGCCACATTCAAGGATCATTTCCATCTACCATTTATTGATCAAGTCCTAGATACTATTGCAGAACATGAGTATCATAGTTTTTTGGATGGGTACAATGGATACAATCATATCCACATCATGCTTGAGGACCAAGAGAAGATGACATTTACCAGTCCATGAGGAACATTTTGCTATAAGCAAATTCCTTTCAGCCTTTGCAATGCACAAGCTACCTTCTAGATACTTAGCATCTTCTAGAAACAAATAGGAAATGGTGTTGAGGTTTATAGGGACAACTTTTCAACCTATGGGTTGGATTTTAAACAAGAATTAGATTATCTTAAGTAGGTATTAAAGAGATATGTAGAGAAAAATCTAAATCTGAATTGGTAGAAAAGCCATCTCATGGTTCAGAATGGGATCATGTTGGGACACAAAGTATCATAAAAAGGAATAGAGGTAGATCCTAAGAAAATACAAGTAATACAAAATATTACTTAGAGGCCTAAGATAGTTAAAGATGTCTGATCATTCTTAGGTCATACGAAATACTACAAACAATTTATAGAGAATTTTTCAAAGATTGCAAAACTGCTAGTAGAACTCACTAAGAAGGATGCACCCTTTGACTGGATAGAGTCTTGTGAAAAGGCATTTGAAACCCTAAAATAGAGGTTAATTGAGATATCAATCTTTCAATCTTTAGATTAGTACAAGCCTTTTCATATTAATACAGATGCTTCCAACTATGTGCTTGATGCAGTACTAATGTAGTTAGATGATCAAAAGAGACCCTAGTATATCCACTGTGCTAGTAGAAGCATCACTAAGGCATAACTAAACTCCACTCTCATGGATGTGTTGTATGCACATGAGAAGTTTCAACATTATGTACTCAAATACCATATTTGTGTTCATAATGATCATAGTGTAATTTGATTTTTCATGAATAGACTAGTAGTGAACCCTAGAGTGCTTAAATGATCCATAATCCTACAAGAGTTCAACTTAACAATGATTGAAAAAAATAGCACATAAAATATTGTAGCTAATCATTTTTCAAGGCTCAAATGGGATTTCCAAGATCATGTAAAACCATTATCCAACCGATTCCCTAATGAAAATTTGTTTACTCAAACATTGATGGCTGTAGAATTAATGGCAAAGCCATAGATAACTGATTACATAACTTACTTAACAACACAAGAACTTCCTATTGAATGGACCATAAATTTGAAAGAGCAATTACTTCACAAGGTAAGAAGATACATGAAAATTAATGGAAACTTATACAAGATTTGTGTAAATGAGCTAGTCAGATGGTGTGTGTCAAGATGTGATCAACAACAAATCTTACAGCATGCCCATGAAGGCCCATGTAAGTTTACTATGTAGGGAAAAGAATGACACTAAAATTAATGATGGTATCCTACTTCTAGCCTACCTTGTTTGGAAATGTCCACCACTTTGCACAATCTTGTGAAAGGTGCCAAAAGCACAGAGGAATGATAGCCAAAAACGAAGGGCCACGGTAATGGATACAACCATTGGAAACATTTGATATATGGAAAATTGATTTTATGAAATCCATAACACCTATGTCTAATGGAAATGCATATATAATTATGATCATGAATTATTTTACTAAGTAAGCAAAGGCAGCAATAGTCAAGGATTGCATAGTTAAGATAGCTGCCAAGTTTTTTCAACAATATGTGGTGAACAAATTTGGAGTGCCTAGAATGTTTATATCAAATAATAGAACCTAGTATACTAGTGCTACCTTTAGAAATCTCATTCAATAACTAGGGGTAAACCATAAACCAAGTACACCATATGACTCCTAATCCAATGGTTAAATTAAGGTTACTAATCATGAAATTACCAGAATTTTAACTAGGCTATTTATTAAGTTTAGGAAGAACTAGAGCACTAAGCTTAACGATGCTATATGGGCCTATAGGATGACATGAGAATTACCCATTAGATATTCACCATATGAGCTAGTTTATGGTAATCTACCAATGCTCCCCATCTAGGCAGAGCTCTGAACTCTAGCTCCTAATAGTCAACTTGACCTAAAATTGAGCCTAGCCCAGAAGGAACATCTAATGAATCTAAATCTCTTAGAAGAAAATAGGTTAGTAGCACTCATGAGCAACGAGGTCCACAAACACTACTGCAAACATTGGCATGATGCATGGATAAGGCAAGTGATGATACAACTAGAAGATAAGGTCCTTTACTATAATCCCAATCATGTTCCAAAAAAAAACCAAATTTCAAATGCTTTAGGAGGGGCCATACATTGTCCAAGAGACTTATCCATTAAGCATGGTGTACATCCATCACCCATCTAGCCCACATAAGCTCATTTTTGTAAACATCCAATAGGTCAAACCTTATCATGAATATTACAAGGTTTTTAAGGAGTCTACCAAATCTATCCAAACATCCTTAACCTATTCTCTCTTTCAATTGACTGGTTTTGATAATAGTCATGGGGGTATTCATCTCGACATGTAGGTACCTTGCTAAGTTTTCATTTTCTTTTTATTTTCCTAGTTTCTTGATACATTTTTCCATTCTTTTATACTTTTCAGTTTCTTTATAATTTTGTAATTCTTGATACATTTTTCATTATTTTAACATTTTTCGTTCTTTTCATCTTTTTCATTCTTAATATTTTTTTTTTACAATTTTTTATACTCTATTTTCATTTTTCTTGTCCATATTTTTGATTGCTAATAAAGCACACCAAGAAGAAGGCAAGATGTAGTCCAATAAGATGAATATTTTTCATTGTTATATAGTCATAAGGGACCAATTATTCATACAATGAGACCAAAACTTCCATCCACTCATTCCAACAATAAGAGGTTCTTACCATGGCCATAATGATATTCTTCTCATTATAAAACTATGAATAAACTTGTGATCATTATTCCTGGACTAAAAAGAGTAGAACCAAGTGGGAATGTGAAGGGTGTGACATCAAAGGGGATTTGTGGAATCTCTTGAATTACTACTATAAGTTCTATCATGTTGCTAAGGTTGTATTATATCCTTGTAGATCTAACGAAAAATGGAAGTAAGAGTACAATAAGTGCTACCTTACCATGTCACTGGAAAGACATGTTACCCATGCTTGAAGGTAGTCCTTTGGTAAGACTGACACACATAAAAATAAATCCATGCACAAAATAAATTTCTAGGAGTCACACTAAAAGGACTTGTTACCCATGTCTAAAGGTAGGTGGCTTCTCAAAAAATTTAGTAATAAAGTAAAAAAGAAGTGCAATGAATAAAATCCTCCCTTGGAAAACACACCAAGTGGTAATACTCTTTGCAACTATGGCAGTCTTATGGTTGTGACCATAAGAGATAAAACAATGTGATGTCAGTAGAATGTGGCTTGGACTTGGTTTGAATCTTGGATGTAAGGACTAATGGTTACCTTAACCACTAATAACACATAAGGATTCATTATGACTATGGTAAGATACCTCATGTCCCGATTTCAGCAATTCCTTCTACAGTCCATCTCACCTCACTATATAATTAATCATAACTTGTGGTTTTCTGTAATACAGTGTTATTTCTCCAACCTAGTGATACTAACATGTGTGTTTTTCTAGATAGTTGTGTTTACATTCAACTCCTTGAGTGCCTAAGGACACTTTTAGGCATGGTTATACAAGAGCACTAATGGTTGGAGCTTGCTTTGGTGAGGAACCACTTCTATAACTCCTGTATTTCATACTTGACAAGAAATTCCACATCATCTTATGCCTTTAAAAAATAGTTAAATGTCAGTAAATACTTCCCTTACCATTCAATAATCCATTCGTATAGTATTCATTACCCATCTCTCATCCATCTTATATACACCTTATAACCTTTCATAGCCATAATTCCTTCTTTATGAACCCTAGCCATCCAATTTCTAAGATCTAAGCATCATGGCAATTCTAAGACTCTCTAGGAATGCTTTCTGTCTTCCTACCATTTAGTTTGACTCATTTTCCCCCTTAGAAAATACATCAAAAAATTGAAAATTTTTGTAGTAACATCATTCCTACAATGTATGAGCCCCTTGTACATCATTGATTTGATGTTGTATCAATGATGATGTGTAACAAAAATTCTATATATAGGCATGGGGAGTTAGAAAAAATTTTCATAAATTTTCATTCTTATGATTTGTAACAAGAGGAGTGTTTGCTTTTCTTCTTCTAAGCTCTAAGATCCTAACTTCCACAAGCCATAACTTAGCCCCTACAACTCCAATTTTTAAAATTATTAAATCTTATTAATCATGGAGCACTTAACTTAGTCATGGGGAGGTGACATTAAAGAACATTTGAGCAAAATTTTTGAAAACTTTCCTAACTTTAGAAGATAGTTTAAGGGTGATTAAGATAAAATATAAAGGATATTATCATGTATTTAGTACATTCAAGCCAAAATGATTTAATAAATTCTCCTAAGAAACCATTTGAACCATTTTAAGGTATTCTGAAAAGATAATAAGTATGAGAGGTTATGAAAACTAAAGACATCATATCTAAGGGGATTCTTTTTGAAAATCTCTCTAACTTTGCAATCATAATATAATAAAAACTTGATCTAACTAAGGGTGTGAGCAAGGTAAAGGACTACTCAAAAATGATATGAACATTTTAATAACCTTAACCGCTTATTGATTGCAGATGACCCTAAATAGGATAACAGAAGGAGGACCATCACAGCCATTAGGTAAAAGACAAAGAGGCTGAGGGAGAGGCTGCACTGGCAAACAAACTCCATTAGCAAAACATGCAAAGTAGGAAGCCTAATCTTTCAGCATTCAGCAACAAATGTGTACTACTAAATAATCTACCCAAGTAGAGATTGAAGCACCACAAGCACTAGAATAAGGACAGTGCCTCACATTGTCACTTGAATGCTTTCATGTCATTCAAGAAAAGTCAATAATGTCTAGAGTCAATGTGGAAATTAATTTTGGCCCTTTCATGGAGTTTGCAGTAGAGGCTATTAAAACACAAGTCCAACCATCTCCCCTATGGCCTACCTTATCAACAAGCAGAGAATGGTATTAGGGGAAACCCTCCAATTTTGGAAAAATAAACAGGTTGATGCTACTGTGAAGATAAAGGGAATTTTTGTATCATACTCAGTGGAGGTAATAGTCAAAGCCATTAATTTGCTAAATGAAGGAACTAATGTCATGTAGATATCAATAAGGTTTAACACTGATATGAAGAGATTGTGGCTACATAGAACCTGTAACAAGGAAGATAAGGAATATATTGAGTTGACTGTAGAAGAGAAAACATATTTCAAGATTGGCACCTACCACTAGTTCCCAACTAAGAGACATAATAGAATATCTACTTATGTAGCTAGAGGAAGCACCATTATGATGGAAAAATTAAATGTAAACAATGCTCATTTGTACTTCCTCGAAATCCAAAGGTGGTTTGAAGAGAAGAAGATAGGGAATACTATACTACCATTCCCTTATCTAATTAGGAAGCTGTGTAAGCAAGTAGGTATTTTGGGTTACACAAATGGTGTTTTGAAAAATTCTCAAAATGCTTCATATGCTAAAGTGTCAAAGCCCATGCCACCAAAGAAAGATCAATTGGAGAAATAGGCAAGCACTGAGGGAGAAATAGGCTCAACTCCTACTGAAACCATCTAAACTACTATTCAACAATAGCAAGTAGGATCTAGTAGCCAACATCCAATTGATTAGTAGAAATAACAATAAGTTCCACCATTACTATAAGATTACAGGTTCTCAATGAGTCATCTACAACAAAGTGTAGATACAATCAATTGGGAAACATGAGAGGGACCTAATTTATATAAAGTAATAGAAGATGTAGTTAAGCCCACCATCTCTATAGACCCTACCAATGGAAAAATATTATTACAATCAAGAGGAGGGGATGCTTAGTCACAAAAAAGTTTTGGAAATACTACATCATTCCAAGTGATGCTGGAGACTAGATAAGAAGCCATAGTAGTGGTAATGCAGCATCAAGATGTAGTGGGAGCCATAGGAAGTGATCACTGATCAAATTAAGAAGTCTTTTAACATTCCTGTTGTGCCACCAATTGATATCTCTGGAGCAAGAGATGCTCAAATGCTAGCTAGTTCCTTAATG
Source organism: Gnetum montanum (assembly GCA_015680685.1). Taxonomy (NCBI): domain Eukaryota; kingdom Viridiplantae; phylum Streptophyta; class Gnetopsida; order Gnetales; family Gnetaceae; genus Gnetum; species Gnetum montanum. The sequence goes on along the minus strand of MNCI01011534.1, from coordinate 531,441 downwards.
ATCCTTTCTAAACATGAAGATGTGCTCAACAAACTACTACAAACATGGCAAGTTATGCAAAATCTCCTTAATCTCCCTTGTGATGTCACTATAGTTTAGTCGAATCTAATAGCCACTAAAGGAAAGTTGTTCATGGTAGAGACTAAGGTAGAGCATGTTTACAATGAAGTCTATAGATTACAAGAAGAGCTTGTGACCCTAAGTGGAAAAAAGAGAGATCCAATGCAATTCATTGTGTCTGAACAACTAGAGTAATTTTGGATAAACCACATTAATTACCTCATTGACCACAACATGATGATGGAACGTGAGAAGGAGTAGGCAATTTGGAATGCCATAGTGGTCGAAGCATAGACCTATGCACATGCCAAGGCACTCACTACCCTACAAGAAGAAAATAAATAGTTAACTATAGATAATTCTTGGTTGACCAATGTGGAGAAACAAAAGAACATCCTCGAGGAGAGAATTCAACAACTTTGAGAGCAACTAATTTAGGTCAACCAAGACATGAGCCACTTGGCTAGAGAAAATAGGACATTATCAATGGAAGAAGTCCACACTATTCATCAAAATTCTATAATTGAGATAAGCATGTGGCAAAATGAAGCCAAGAAGCATGAGAGGCTTAAGGAGCATTTTCATGATTAGGTGGGCATGTATAAGTAAATTAATGAGAAAGAAATCCAGATGACTAAAGTCAAGATTAGTTTAATTTTATCATAAAATTTGGACTGGAAACCAATCTTGGATAGCCTAGCTAATGTCCACCAAGCTGAAATCAAAAATAAAAACTTGAAGATTGAGGACCTTATAGAATACATGGTGATGAAACGTGATATCGCATGCACCGCAATATCACGACAGTCATGATATCGTGTCGTCCCCTGCGATATCACGTGCACAATATCGTGGTCCGCCGCCAAATCTATAAATAAGAGGTGGCACTCCCCTCATTTCTCATCCTAGGCTTAAAGTAGGAAAACTCTAGCAGTTTGATCACTCTAGAGATAGAATATTTTCCATGTGCCCATAGTAGGAGTCCCCAAGTGAACGGATCTTTATTCGAGCAGCTTTGTACCTGAACACAAGTTGTGTACGGCAATAAAGACAAGCTTTGTGGATAAACCTTACCATGCATGGAATAGGATTTATTACATGTTATTTCTTACCTGCATTAGCACAGCATGAGTACGACTTGATTACGAGCATTGACAAATGTGTACGACTAATCAAGGAATCGGCTACTCATCGTGATTAGTCTCTCTCACCCTCAACTCCTAGAACACGGGATGAGTACGACTTGATTACGAGCATCTATGGGTGTGTATGGTTAGTCAAGAAATCGGTTGCTCATCACGTTTAGGCTAGTTAAGTGCCTCAGTACGACCACTTCGAGCACGTGCATTACGTGTGGTAATCCCAGTAACGATTAGCGTTTGGTAGCCACAGTTGCATAGTTCAGGGTGTGTACGGTAAGTGGGAATGGATGCTGACACTAGTTAATTTAGACTTAGTCCGTAGTTAGAGTTAGTTAGCTCTCTCAAACCTTCACCTTGATAGCATAGGAGAAAAACCATAAAAATCATATACCTCGGACTTACTTAACCATACATCGTGACAACAACAAGTAAGTCTAGGAAGACAACGAATGGTTAACCCCAAGTGTTCCATGGGGTGTTTAGGCATTTAGTCTGTGGAGTTTGACTGGATCATGCGTGCTATGCTCGTTTCATATGGTTGAGTGTGGGGGTACCTCACCACTCATCATTGGTGCCGTTGCCGGGGACTAAGTGTTTGTGCGTTGAATAGAACATAAGGGATGGGGGGGACATCGTTGTGAGCCTTAACGAACCTTCGGGTTAATCAAAAGAGAAAATTTATATAACGGTGAATTAGCACACTGATAAAAATGCCTTCTTCTCATAAGATCAACTCACCACCTAAGGACCACACACGAGACAGTTGGAAACCTAAAAAACATAACCAAAATCAGCCAAGTCCTAAACAATACAAGATAGTTTATACTCATCCCGATGAGTATATTCCAGATTTTACTTTTATTCTCCATTAGGACGAGTAGCTACGGTGGAGAGATTTGCAAGGTAACATTATGTTACCCCTAGATCGATCAGTCCCTCGGATGCTTTTCTATGCCTTGGCATAGATTGGCATGTAAGAATTATTTACTGAATCCGTTGGTGAAGATTTTGACATGAGGGATTATTATCCCATAGATGTCCAACATATGAGAGACTTAAGGTAGGAGAGTGAACATGCACTGTTGAAGGGCAAGGTCCCGCACGTCCTTAGCGAAATAGGAGATGAGGAACCCCTTATCATGGGTTCTTTAACAAATGATGTTCCCCCTCCTAACGATGGTGAGGAGGTTGGGTATCAGAATCTATGATCAATGATACATAACCATGGTTCTAATGCCCGTGAACACTAGCTGTTCACAAAAGGAACCACTTATGCTAAGGACGGGCACTTAGATCGTCACCACGATCCGGGCCGTAGCAGGCGAAGAGAAGGTAAGAAACATCATCATGGCAATGGTTCCCCTTCTTCTTCTCCTTCTTCCCATCACTCATCCTCTCTTTCCACATCTGGGCATAGCCACCATGAACACAAAGGTGAGGATAAAAGTAAGAAAGATGAAAGACCTCGACGGGAAAGTCGAGAGAGAGGACAAGGGTAAGGACGTAGGGAGAGTAGGCAATAACGTAGACATTACAAGCATCATGAAGGAGACAATCATGAAGAGTCCCTACTCATAACCCGATGTATGCTTGACATTATGGAGGCAGTTAGGATTCCCATAATGCATTTAAAGGATAGTCGGATCAAACGGTTAGATATGAACAACATCCTATGATTTGAAGGGGGACACAGTGTTGATCCGCAAAACCATTTACGAGCATTCCACGATGCCTGTGCCTTGCAGAATATAGAAAATGAGTGCAAAAAACTTAAGTTGTTCCCAAGGACACTCACCAAAGAAGTAGAGAGCTGGTACTGGTCGTTAGAACTGACAACCATCAGGAGGTGGAGTACGATGCTAGAACTGTTTAACGAAAAGTATCAAATGTACTCCAGAGTGTCCAATTTGCGTAAGCAGATCCAAGGCTGGAAGCAAGGTACATATGAACCCTTGGATGCTACCATGGCCCACTATTACACATTATTACATCGTTTCCTAGGCCATGGATACGCTCAGCGGGATCAACTACATCACATCATGGATGGGCTAAGGCATGAAACTAGAAGAACCCTTGGAACTTATGCCCAAGGGAGACTCTCACAACTTAGAGCCCATGAAGTATGTAGCTTGTTGGAACAAGTAGCAAAAGAAGAGGGTGAGCTATGCAAAAGGGAAAGTGCGGAAGAGTATAACTGTGATCCCTCCCTTCGAAAGAAGGGAGTGAAATTTTGTGATGAAGAGGATGAGTCACCAATCGAAGAGTTGGTGAACCAAAAAAATTTGCCAATCCAAAAGTTGACAACAGAAATAGCAGCTAAGGTAGATGACGTATGGAGTTCCTTAGACTCAAAAATTGAAACTGTCTCGAAAATTGTAGAAGAGTCTAAGGTAGAACAAAGTAGTGACAAAGGTAAGAAAAAGTGAAGAGATTTAGGCCCTGCACATAACAAGGGTAAGGGAAAAATCACTAACTCCGATGTGATTGTGGATTCGGATTCAGAAGATGACGGTGGATGTGAGATCTACCATTATGACCATCCTAAGGGATGTTGCCCCATCATCTCACATCTACAGGATATGTGCTTAATCCAAGACTCAACCAACGGCAAACACCCCGAAGGTTACCTTATCCACAAGGTAACCCAAGGCAGTTCCACCAACCACTAATGTATTATGTAAGTGAAACTCCACCACAGCCCATCGGACAGCATCAGCAGTGGCAATACCCACAGTCATGGGGGATGCCATCGCTGAAGCAACAGTACCCTTACCGACAGCCTGATCCTTATGGATATTATGTGTAACAGCCGATTTCTCCAAGTGACTCTATGATTCACACAACCCCCAATCCTCACTACCATGTTCGGGAGTACTTCAGAAGGATTCCTTCTCCTCCAGGAGATACTGNACCATGTTCGGGAGTACTTCAGAAGGACTCCTTCTCCTCCAGGAGATACTGCATACCTACACCATCCTCCTAATCCATCTGCACCTCTTCCACCACAAGTAGTTCCCATAACACCTCCTGCTCCAACAATGCAAGGGAAACTTCCTCCTCAACCGCATCAACGTCATGCTGCGAGAGCTATAAATATCCAACCTGTTGTTAGTTCTGACAACTGTAAAAAGAGAAGACCTTACTTCAAAACCAAAAGCCTAGATAAAATCTCGCAACAACAAGAGGTGGGCCCATGTATACTCCCCCACCATCTAACACTTCGGAGCACCCTTCCATCCAAAATCAGAGCTTAACACATACAGTTATGTTAACGCATACCGTAACTGACTAGATCAAGGTAGGCCACCTTCCCAGGAAACTAACTGACCCTGGGAGCCCCTTAATCTATTTACAGATCATCGAAAATGAACCACACAAGGCTCTTCTTGACTCAGGTTACAGAGCCAACTTAATTTCACGAGAGATGTATCACGCCTGGAACCTACCCCAACTTAAGAAGAGCAACATTCAACTAGAGCTGGCAGACCAGTCCATCACCATTCCCTTAGGATTGGTGGAGGACATCATTACCACTGTGTGTGGTTGGTCTTACCCAGTTGATTTTCTAGTGATTGAAGTTAACAACAACAAAGGGGACTTCCCAATTATAATGAGAAGGGCATGGCTAAGTATAGTAGACACATGCCTTAGGATCTATGATCTTTCCTTGGAAATTTCCAAGATCAACATTTGTGGAAAGATCGAGAAGAGAAAAGTTCCATGCATCACATACAGTGATTCATCGGGTGATGACATGGAGGAAATGCCTCCATGTGACAGGTGTGCCCACGAAACTTTGAACCAAAGATGCCTGTATGTAGCATCCACACAACCAATAGTAGACACCTCGTGGTTGACAGCTACTCGAAGGAGAAGAAAAATATGCATGGAACAAACTGAGGAAACCCATGTCCATAACGAAGGCATAGATACATTGGAATATGAGCGTCACCAACTTCCACCCCTTAATCTAAGATCATCAATTGGGAGAAGTTGGACACTTCTTAGAAATTCAAACAGGCAGTCATTATTTCGGATCTCTCACTTACAACTTAGTCATGGGGGAGATGGCCACCTATGCTAATCACATGGGGCCCTTAGTTCTTTTTTGATTTTTGTTTTACACATTTTTGTTTTACAACATTTTTTTCTTACACATTTTTGTTTTACAAATTTCTTTAACTTTTCTAATTTTTGTTTTACAAATTTCTTTAACTTTTCTAGTTTTTGTTTTACAACATCATTATACTTTTTCAATTTGTGTGTGTGTGTGTGTTCCACCATGTAAGTTTGTCCCATAATAAGCGTTCTTCATGATGGTATGAACTATTTTCATATTGATTGCTAATGTTTGGTTTTTACATTTACGTCACAATGTTGATACTAAGGTATGTTTCTTTTGATATGGCAAGCAATGAGACCACTTCATCCATCCATCCACCAATTTCTATGGTTTCTATCAGCTTGGAAATGTACAGTCCCCTTCTTAATAAGAACTTAAACAAATCAGTGACTGAGCATTTCTCAAAATAAGAAAGAACTCAAGGATTGAAAAGGGTGTGACTTCAAGGGAACTTGATGCTTTTTGTGTTGGTCATTCTCTTAGATGCTTGGATGTTTTCTTCTTGATTTTTCTTACCGTTCCGATGTTACCCAACTATCAAAAGCTGAGACAATAAAAATAAGAAGTCTTTGCATGGTGTGGTTCTCATGCATAAAAAAACAAAACACAAAAAAAAAAAAGAGTGAGAATTCAAAGCACACCCCTTAGACGAATAAGCTTGGGCTACAAGCATTGGTTATGGAACCAAAAGTGTTCCCTCTAACTAAGGCCCTTCTCGCTTTCCATTATCTCCTTTGTTTTGTCGGAATGGTGGTGACTCTTGGGGAGTGCATTCTTGTTGTCCAAGTGGATGGTTTAACCGAATGCATTGATGCAAAGTCACTAGATGTGGTTGGTTTCAGGTCGGAGTTGGAATGAGAATTGCTAAGTCACATTAATCATAAAACACACAAGGGGCTGTACACCACCTTGTTCTTGGGATTCCATTCCATTCTCTTCTCTCCATTCTTCTCTCCATTGTTCACCTCATTGCCAATTGTATCATTAGTGTATATATTTTGGTTGATGCATTGTTTTCTTCTAGGTAAACGCTTATGGTTAAGACTTTAACTCTGGTTCCAAATGACATTCCTAGGGCCTACAGACTCTTTGAATGTGGGTTTGTCAGGGCATTACGGGCATGAGCCTCCTTTGGGGAGAACCCACTGACATTCCTATTTGGAGCATTAGTTAAATTCTTTCCCTTAACATTTTGCAATTAATTTTATTTTGTTCATTACCATCTTGACATCCATTTCATCGATGCTATAGTTGTCCCTTTTTATCTATCTTTCTTACTCCTTTTCTTTTTCCATTCTAACGCTACTGGAGGTTCGTGATTAGTCATGGGGGTACGGGGCCTAATTTTTTTGATTTTCTCCTAGCCCCAAAATTTTTGATTTTCTTCCTAATCCCTACACCTTTGGTAGTCATCAGTAACATATTCCCAGATCCATATCAGCCATACCACAACCTAGCCAATGAGTTTACACCGAAGCAAGGTATCAATTACATGATGATTCCATTACCATTGCTAATATACGATTGTGTTGTGTATGCAGATGACAGACATGCAACAACAGATTGGATCTAGAGAAAACACTTGGAATGGAGCAGCGTTGAAGCAACTATGCAAGGAGTAAGATCGATGGCGTGCTTATGGATGGACAACGAAGGTGAAATCTTGGCGTTGGTAGCAGCAACACTTCTTTCTCTCTCTTTCTCAGCTGCCAACAAAGGCCTGATGTCATTGTAATAAGGTGTTTACCCTTGTTGTCATGAACACCAATTTTGTCAAGTCTTGTAATAATGATCCGTTCACATGTCATCCCATTAGTTCCATTTCCCTCAATAATTCCATACCTACCTGATATTATTGTAAGGAACTCGAGGACGAGTTTTCATTCAATCATGGGGGTATGATGAGATACGATATCACATGCACTACAATATCACATACGCGATATCGCAGCCATCACGATATCGCATCGTCCCCTGCGATATCGCGTACGCAATATCGCGGTCCGCCGCCAAATCTATAAATAAGAGGCAACACTCCCCTAATTTCTCATCCTAGGCTTAATGTAGGGAAACCATAGCAGTTTGATCACTCCAGAGATAGAATATTTTCCATGTGCCCGTAGTAGGAGTCCCCAAGTGAACGGATCTTTATTCGAGCAGCTTTGTACCTAAATGCAAGTTGTGTACAGCAATAAAGATGAGCTTTGTGGATAAACCTTGCAGTGCATGGAATAGGATTTATTACATGTTATTTCTTACCTGTTATTTATTACCTACATTAGCGCAACATGAGTATGACTTGATTACGAGCATCTATGGGTGTGTACGGCTAGTCAAGGAATTGACTGCTCATCTCGTTTAGGCTAGTTAAGTGCCTCAGTACGACCACTTCGAGCATGTGCGTTACATGTGGTGATCCCAGTAACAATTAGCGTTTGGTAGCCATAGTTGCATAGTTCAGGGTGTGTACGGAAATTGGGAATGGATGCTGACGCTAGTTAATTTAGACATAGTCCTTAGTTAGAGTTAGTTAGCTCTCTCAACCCTTCACCTTGATAGCATAGGAGAAAAACCATAAAAAATCATAAAAATCATATACCTCGGACTTACTTAACCATACATCGTGACAACAACAAGTAAGTCTGGGAAGATAATGAATGATTAACCCCAAGTGTTCCATGGGGCGTTTAGGCATTTAGCTTGTGGAGTTTGACCGGATCACGTGTGCTACGCTCATTTTGTATGGTTGAGTGTGGGGGTACCTCACCACTCATCACATGGGTAGAAAATCTTCAATATGCCAACTTGGGCATGTTAACAACAAGCATGCCTAGAACAAAATTAAAACAAAAAGTAGTAGTAGTCTACGTATCATATGAAAAAAATTCATTAACAAGAAGGATGCTTTGTAAAAACTACATGTGAAAAATTCTAAATTAGAAGTTGTAAAGGCTAGCTACCAAGACTAGAAAGACATTACAGCTAACCTGGCTTGAAGAATGACTAATTATCAAGAATTACAAAAGATGACTAGAGCATTTGAGGAAGAAATTTGGCATTTTGTGATGTGGTACATCAAAGCAAATCAAATGTTCTTGTAGTTTCCTTGCCCATAGGATGTACTGATCCCATCACACATTACATAATAAGTATGGATGATGCATGATCCTAGTATGAAAGAGGAAAAGATTTAGACATTACTCAATTAGTATCAATTTTAAAAGCTTGATAATAAGGGGAAGCAGTTGATGGAGGAGCCACCAACACCAGGAACTTAATCTACATTGAGTTGCTCTAATTTTTTTTTGTTTTGTCTTGTCATGAGCTTCTATCAAAATATTGTAAATACCATTGTGGCATTCAAAGTCATGTAAATAGTTTATCAGTCACATATAGTCAAATCTAACTCCCACTTTTGTAAGGGACTACATCCTCATTTTGTTTTAACTTGAGGATGAGTTTCCAATCAGTCGTGGGGGTATGATAAATTCAAATTTTAAGTTAAAACAACATTGTATCAATGATGTTATTGATACAATGTCAACACTCTTGATACGTCATCATTGATACAATGTCTTGAGATGTGTGCACCCCTATAAATACAATACTTGGGTGCACAATTCATTACACTCTTAAGTAGACTCTTGTAATTTCTTTTTGTAACTTTGCAATAGAATTGTATGCCCACAGTGTGATGTTAGATAGTGAACAAAGTCTTTATTCAAGCATATTTTACTTGGACATAGTTTGTGAATAGCAATAAAGATTGAAGTTGTTTTCCATTATTGCAACATCACTTACTTTACTTTCTATTTACTTAGAATAATTTTCCATGTTTTCCTAATTAACATTTTACTTTCTCAAGTACTTTACCTTACATGTGTAATTAGTACATCAACATGGGTAAAACTGGTTCTAAACATTAAGTTTACTTGTTTAGTAATCCCAGTAGTCGTATTATTTGATTTGCTTAGTGATAATTCCACTTGGTAATCCCAATGGCAACTACATAAGTCCAAGATGTGACTGGAGGACTAGGAATGAATACCTATTTCTTAGGATAGAATAAATTTACTTATGATTACCTAAACTTAGATATTATTTTCATCTCATTATATCTATGCTTAGGAGTTATTTGGGCCATAGAACATCAACTATCATACACCTCAGAGTGAGCTAAACCATATGCTTATACTTCACTAGCTCCACGTGGGAAGACAACGACCATGAGCTTAAACTCAATTACTAGCATATTAACATTGATCATGCAGAGATTATGATTAAGTTATGTGTGAACACTTGTAACTTGTATGGTTGGGTGTTGGTTTGCTCCACCACTCATCATAAATGCATGAAAGTAAATGATAATGAAAATAAATTACAAATAGGAAAATATTAGCTAAGTCAAAGTGCTATAATGAAGGTCAATTAGTTGTGATCTTATTGTTGTTATGAATTACATTTAGGTACAATATCACTTGAATAAGATTTCATTGAATTAATTTAAGTTTATATTGTAAGCACATGCTAGTTGTTTCTAACTTCTACAATATTAAATTGATAAAGATTTACTACTATGGTGATTGAATGATGACATAAATGCAGTAGGTGAACCATATTACTAGGCATTCATTGTAGTTAGAAGACTGCATTTGCAATATAGCATCTCAACCTACGATATAGTATGTGCACGTAGCAAGATGCAAAATTGTATATGCGATAAAGCATATGCAATATCACAACTAACTTATGCAATTTTCTTCAATAATAAGACAAGGGTTATATTGACCTTAAGCTTTTTAACATATGACATATGATGCTTCATTAGAGAACAAGTGGCTAAAAACACTTTCAAATGCAAAGAAAAGAAGTAGAAAAGTAGGTTATTCACTAAGAATGATATTATTGATATTTGATTGAAATCTATTACAAATTATAAATGTTCATTTTTTATGAGTCCTTGATATCGGACCCTTAATATCGAATACGTGATATTGGATCAGCCAAGTGACATTGGACACACGATGTTGGAACCTATCTTGTTGTCTATAAATAAGGGACAAGGGTGCTTGGTTTTTCATAGTAATTTTTTTAGTCCCTTAGCCGAAATCTTGTAATTTTTCTCTTCCAAAGTTAGAATTATTTCTGAGTGCCAGCAGTAGGAGTCATAGAGTGAATGGATCTTTATTTGAGCATCATGTACCTCATCATACCTTGTGTCTGGAGATAAAAAAAACTTTGTGATAAACCTTGCAACATTTAGAATAGCTTAACTATTGCATTTAATGTTATTTACTATTATTTGATGCTCTCATTAGTTAATCAATGTTATTTCTTTAGAATTATTAATTATCAACAAATTAGCACACTCAACACGACCACTTCAACCATACATGGAACACTTGGTAACCCAATAATGACTAGCGTTTGGTAATCCCAGTAGTGTTACACTGGTTTAGGACGTGTCTAGAGAGTGGGAACGGATGCTGGCAATAGGGTTCGATCAACACTAGAGTTACAGAAACCCATTAGTTAATTCAATCTTTTCATTTCACACACTTAGAAGAGTAAGATAGAAAATATAAAAAACATAAAAAAATCATATACCTCAAGTTTACTTAACCTTGAAATTGTACCTTACAAGTAAGCTTGGGAAGACAATGACTGTATAACTCATCCTTGTTCTGTGTAGGTGCATAAGCACTTAATCCTTGAAGTTTAACCAGATCACACATGAATGCTCGTATTCATATGGTTGGGCATAGGGGTACCTTACCACTCATCATTGGCACCATTGCTGGGGATTTTTTTGTTTATGTGCTAATTAGAACTTAGGAAATCCTTCCATCGTTGGAATGAACCCTTAGAGTTAACTATCCTATAATCACCGGAAAAGAGTACTGCACACTAAGTAATCAATCATGTCTCCTTCTTCTTATGAGAGTGCTTCACTGACTAGGTTTGATACCATGAACAATCAGAGGAATGGTGCACATGATGATCCGCAAGTGCCCCAACAGGTTCGCATGGTATATGCTCATCCTGATGAGTATGTACCAGACTTTACCTTTATTCTCCACTAGGATGAACAACTGTGATAGCGTGATTTAGAAGGTAACATAGTGCTACCTCCCAATCACTTAATCGTAAGCATTCTTCTTCATGCTCTCACACAAATTGGTATGCAACACTTACAGTTAGCGTATGTTGTGCATGAACAAGACTCAAGAGAGTATCGACCCACGGAGGCACAATGCCAAAGGGATCTACAACATGAGAGACATTACAAATCCATGAAGGGGAAGTGATCTCAGGATGTCCCATATGTCCTAAGCAAAAATGACGATGGTGAACCTATATTGGGAGGTTTTCCACAAAACGATGTTCCTCTCTTTAACTTTAGTCAAGGAGCTAAGTACCATAATCTTCACTCAACTATTCATAATCCAGGTTTTGATACCAACAGACATAAAGGATTCAGAAAAGGAACATGAACACATGACAATGATGGACATTACGATCATAACTGTGACCGAGGTCACGACCACCAAAGAGAAGGTGACAGGCACCATCATGGTGCTAGTCCTCCTTCCTATTCACCTTCATCATCTTCTTCCCCCTCTCCTTTGGGATCTGAACATAGTTGTAGAGGGTGAGACCATGAGGACAATGGTAGGAAAAATAGAAATCACCAACAAACCAATAGAGAAAGGGAGCAAGGGCATTCCAGAGAGACACATCACAAAAGAAGGGAGAGTAGGAAATAGCATAGGCATCATAAATGACATAGGTAGCATGCTCACGATGAACCCATACTCTCCACCTAAAGCATGTTAAATATAAAAAAGGTTTTTAGGATCCTAACAAGGTACCAAAAAGATAGTAGCATCAAAAGACTAGACATGAATAACATCCCACGATTTGAATGGGGATATAATGCTGATCCTCAAAACCATTTACAAGCATTCCATGATGCATGTCCCTTGCAGAATATAGAAAATGAATGGGAAAAGCTAAAGTTGTTTCCACAGACATTGATCAAGGAAGCAGAAAGCTTGTACCGGTCCTTAGAACCAAAATCTATTCGTTGATGGAGTACCATGTTGGAGTTATTCAATGATAAGTATCAAACGTATTCCCAAGTGTCCAACCTATGTAAGCAAATCCAAGGATGAAAACAAGGGAAACACGAACCCTTGGATGTTTCCATGGGCCAATATTATTTATTAGTACATCGTTGCCCTAGCCATGGTTACTCGCAAAAGGAAAAACTATGTCATCTTGTAGATGGGCCTAGGTACAAAACGTGAGAAACCCTTGGGACTTATGCCCAAGGAAGGCTCTTTGAGCTAAGAGCCCATCAAATATAAAGATTTTTGGAGTAAGTTGCCAAGGAGGAAGGCAAGTTGAGAACAAGAGAAACTGCAAAGAAGTACAACAAAAATCCTTCCCTCTAAAAGAAGGAAATTAGATTTTGCAAAGATGAAGTAGAGTCACCACTTGAAGAGATGGTGAATAGAAAGACTTTGCCCATCCAAAAATTTGCATCAAAAGTATCGAAAAAAGTGGATCAAATGTGGAACTCCCTAGATGATAAATTTCAAACTATCCTAAAAATAGTAGAGGAGTCTAGAGAACAAAGTAGTGATTGAGAGAGAAGGAAAAAGAAAGAAGTTGAGTATGCACGTAACAAGGGAAAGGGCAAGATTACCGTCATTGAAGAGGATGTGGATTCAAACATAGACAATGATGGCAGATGTGAGATATGCCAATATGACCATCCTAAAGGATGTTTCCTAGTAGTGTCACATCTACAAGAGTCTAGGGTGTATGCACTAAACCCATGGTTAAATAGACGAAAAACACCTAGAAGGTTACCTTATCCTCAAGGTAACCCAAGAAAGTTCCACCAACCCTTAACTTATTATTCGAGTGAAGCTCCACCACAATTGAATGAATAGTATCAATAGTGGCAACACCCATAATCATGAGGAATGCCACTACCACATCAACAATACCCTTACCATCAACCTAACCTATACAAGTATTACATTCAGCAGTCGATCTTTCCCTGTGACTCTATTAGTCACATCGCTCTTCAGCCTCACTACTAGGCCCCCAAGTACTATAGAACTTCTTCTTCTAAGAGTGATGCCCAACATACGTACTATTCTTCTCATCTATCTACATCTCTTCCATCCTCGGCTCCGTTACCACCTACTCCAACTATGCAAGGTGAGCTTCCTGCCTAGCCATAGCAACGTAACACTACAAGGTCTGTTAATCTTCAACCTACTATTGGTTCAAAGAACCAATCCAAGAAGAGATCTTTCTTTAGAACCAACAATCCAACCAAGTTCTTACAACCATAAGTGGATAAATATCCTAACACCTCATCATCATTTGAATCTTCGAAGCTTTCTTCAAACCAAAAACTACACTCAACGCACATTATCATATTAACTTATGTCATCACTGATTGGATTAAAGCTGGCCATCTTCCTAAGAAATCCTCTGATCTTGGAAGTTCTCTTATTTATTTGCAAATCGGTAGAAACAAGCTTTGTAAAGCTCTTTTGGATTTAGGTTCTGGTGTTAATTTGATCTCCCAAGAAATGTATAAAGCCTAGAACTTGCCTCCACTAAAGAAGAGAAACATTCATTTAGAGTTGGCCAACCAATCCATCACTGTTTCGTTGGGACTAGTGGAGGATATTGTCACCACTATTTGTGGGTGGTCATATCCAGTCGATTTCCTAGTAATTTAAGTCAACAATTGTAAGGGGGACTTCCCAATCATAATGGGAAAAGCATGGCTAAGTACGATTAATGCATGCCTAGGAATACGTGATCTTTCTATAGAAATATCAAAAGAAAATGCATTCAGAAAGATCAAGAAGAAGAAAGTTCCATGCATCTCCTATAGTGACATAGGGTGCAACTGCGTGCAGAAGTCCTAGATTGTACAATGCTCAACATTACCTGCATGCAACCAATGTGCACAAGTATCTGACATACAAAGATACCTGTATGAAATAGCCACAAGATAGGAAGGCACCTAGTGGTTGACAGCTAACCTAGAGAATAATTCAACTTTATGCATGGAACCAACTGAGAGCTTAACTTGTGCCTACATTGATAGCATAGATGCATTAGAGTAAGTCCATCACCAACTTCCAAGTACTGACACCAAAGATATCAACTAGGGGAAGTTGGAAATCCCTGATGAGTTTAAGCAAGAGCCCCTTAAATTAAAATTTTTGCCTACCAGTATGGAGTATGCATTTCTCAAGAATGAAAAACTGATAATCATTAATGCTAAGCTCACTCCTCAACAAAAAGAAAGACTGTTGAAGATGGTAAACAAAGCCTTTGCTTGGTCATATCCCGAATTAACCAAAATAGATCCTAGGATATGCCAACACAGAATTTACACTAACCCCTCTATGAAGCCTCAATGACAACTGCAAAAACGACTGAACCCAAATCTTAAGCAAGTAGTTAAGAAAGAAATTGAACAACTTCTAAAGGCCAAGTTCATTTACCCCATTGCTGACAATGAATGGGTTAGTCCATTAGTCATTGTGCCTAAAAAAGGTGGTAAATGGAGGGTGTGTATAGACTTTAGGTTATTAAACATGGCAACATTTAAAGATCATTTTCCATTACCATTCATTAATCAAGTCTTAGATACCATTACAGGGCATTTTTATTATAATTCTCTAGATGGTTACAGTGGGTACAATCAAATCCAAATAGCACTAGAAGACCAAGCCAAAGCTACATTCATGAGTCCTTGGGGGACATTTGCATACAGGCATATGTCATTTGGCTTGTGCAATGCTCCAACAACATTTCAACGTTTGGTTTTCAATATATTTTAGTAGCAAACAGGGAATAATGTGGAGGTTTTTATGGATGATTTCTCCACCTATGTAGCAGACTTTGAGCAAGTATTGGACTGATTAGAGTAAGTGCTAAAACGATGTGTTGAAACCAACCTAAGCCTCAATTGGTAGAAAAGCCATTTAATGGTCCAAGAGGGCATTATATTAGGGCATAAAATTTTACAAAAAGGGATAGAGGTAGATCGTGAAAAAATTAAAGTCATCCAAGGAATCACTCATCAACCAGAAACTGTAAAAGATGTCCAATCATTCCTTGGACATACTAGCTATTATAGACGTTTCATTGAGAACTTTTCAAAGATTGCAAAATTTTTAGCAGAATTAATGAAAAAGGATGTATCCTTTGAATGGATTAATGAATGTGAGTTAGCCTTCCAAGCCTTGAAGCAGAAGCTCATAGAAACACCCATTCTACAAGCTCCTGACTAGTCTAGACCATTCCATATAATGACTGATGCATCCAATTTTGCTTTAAGAGCTGTACTTACATAGTTAGATGAGCACAAACATCCCTATTACATCCACTGTGCAAGTTGAAGTATTGCTGGTGCACAACTCAACTATACCACAACAAAAAAAGAGTTAATGGCCATGGTGTTTGCACTAGAGAAATTTAGGCACTATGTATTAGGCTATAAGGTATTTGTACATACAGGTCATAGTGCGATACGATTCCTTATGAATAAGCCAATGATGAGCCCTCACATCATACGATGACTTATGATCTTGCAAGAGTTCAATTTTACGATGGTAGATCATAAGGGCACCAAGAATGTTGTTGCCGATCATTTATCTTGGTTGCAATGGGACAACAAAGAGGATGAATACCCAACTTCTAATCACTTCCTTGATGAACTCCTCTTTATAGGTGTAATAAATAATTAGTCATCCATAGATACAAATTGGTATAGTAGCATTCTTACTTATCTTCTCACACAAGAGACACCATAAGGACTAGACGTTAGAAAGAAACAATAGTTTCTCCACCAAGTCAAACATTTCATGGAAATCAATAGACACCTTTACAAGTTGTGTCCTGATGAATTGGTCCAATGGTGTATTCCCAACACAGATCAATTGCGAGTTCTCCAAGACGCTCATGAGGGACCTTGTGGGGGTCATTATGCTAGAAGACAAATAGCCATTAAAATCTTACCTGTAGGATATTATTGGCCTACATTATTTTAGCACGCCCATCATTTTCTCCAATCTTGTGAGCACTGCCAACATGATGGGGGAATGACTACTAGAATGAAGGGTCCACAACAATGGATTCAACCCTTAGAACCTTTCGACATATGGGGTATTAATTTTATGGGGCCTATTACACCAATGTCTAATGGAAAAGCATACATTGTTGTTGTTGTTGATTATTTTACAAAAGGGGCAGAAGCAGCCACTGTTACCGACTGTATATCATCTACTGCTACATGATTTGTTCAACAACAAATCATAAATAGGTTTGGCATGCCTCATGCACTTATTTCTGATAATGGTACACATTTTATAGGTGTGAATTTTTGGAAGTTGATGCAAAGCTTAGGAGTTGAGCATAAACTAACTACACCATGATAGCGAATGGTCAAGCCGAAGTCACCAATAGGGAAATCACAAAAATTTTGACATGAACCATTAGCAAATATAGGCAAGACTGGAGCACCAAACTAAATGATGCTCTTTGGGCCTACCACTCCACATGGAAATTCCCTATAGGCTATTCTCCCTATGAGTTAGTGTATGGTAAACTTCCAACATTTTCCATCCAAGCTGAGCTTCATACACTATCTACAACATGTGACCTTAACCTTGACCTCAGTCTAGCATAGAAAGAATGATTAATGAATCTTAACTTGCTAGATGAAAAGTAATTAGCCACCCTGTCATCCAATGAACTACACAAGGCCTTCAACAAACAACATCATGACTTAAGAATTAGAAAAGTCAAATACCAACTAGGAGATAAGGTTCTTTATTGAAACCTCGCACATGTTCCACAATGAAATAAATTTCAAATGTTGTGGAAAGGACCTTATATCATTCATGAAACTTTTCCTTTAGGGGCCATGATGATCTATACACCTAGAAGCCCAGATAAGAAATTATTGGTCAACATCCAACAAACCAAACCTTTCCATGAGTACAAAACGGCCTGTACTAACACTACCTCTATTGATGGACAACCTTGCTCATTGTTTTGGATCTCCTCCTTCCAACTTATTCATGGGGGAGTGGCCACCAATGCTAATTATTCTAAGCTCTCAGTTTCTTTTATCTTTTTTGTTTTACATATTTTTCATATTTACTTGTTTTTTTTACACCATCGTTACCATTTTTACTATTTCATTCTCTGTTACATTTTGTTTGATTTATTCTCACTTGTCACGTAATAAGTGTTCATGATGGTGGGTTGTACTATAATGGCGTTGATTGCTAATGTTTGGTTTTTACCTTTGACTTTTAATGTTGATGCTAAGATATGGTTTCTTTTGATAAAACAAGTAATGAATCCACATCATCCATTAATCCATTCAACTCCATGGTCTCCCTTTGTTTTGGAAATGTACTGTCCCTTTTTCTAATCAAACCTATTAATGAATTTGTGGTTTGGTATTCTTCAAACCAAAGAAAGATTCAAATGGATTAAAAAGGATGTGACTTCAAGGGGATTTGACGCATTTATGCTAGCTATTCTCTTGGGTACTTAGTTTTTTTTCATAGGTTTTTTGTCATTCCACTGTCAAGTAATATCAGTAAGTTTAATGAATCAAATAAGTCTTTGCATGGTGTGGTTCCCACTAAAAAAAACTAGTGGGAATTCAAAGCATACCCCTTAGACATAATAAAGGAACATGGACTATAAGCACTGGTTATGTTACTAGAAAGACATGTTACCCATGCCTAAAGGTTCCCTCTAACAAAGGCTATTTCTCACTTTCTACTTCACTATTCTTCTCTTTTTGGAATGGTGGTTGCTTTGTGAAAGCATTCTTATTGCTTTAGAAGGATGGGTTGGTCAAGTGTGTTGATGTGAGGTCATTGGATATGGTTAGTTTTACTCTGGATTTGGACTGAATTTTATTAAGTCACCTTAACCACATAATACACAAGGGACTTTACACAACCATGATTTTGGGATTCCATTCCATTCTCTCTTATCTTTCCATATTGCTTCCCATATTCTACCTCATTGCCGATTTTATGATTAGTCTATAACTTGGTCAACGCATTGTTATTCTTTGGTAAATTCTTGTAGGTGAATTTTTAACTACTATTTCCATATCTCATTCCTAGAGCTTACAGACTCTTTGGGTTGTGGGTTTGTTAAGGCATAAAGGGCATGAGCCTACTTTGGGGAGGACCCACTAGCATTCTTTTTTGGTCCAATTGTTAAGTTCTTTCCCTTAAACATATCTTGCAATCAACTATTTCTTGTTTCACCCCATCCATGACATCCATTTTTTTCTCTACCCTTCTATGCATTTTTATTGGCTTCACCGTTGTTATTTCTCTTATCTTCCTTTTTCTTTAATTTTCCATCCTATTGTTACCGAAGGTTCACTGTTAGTCATGGGGGCTTGTCACAAATTTTTCCATTCCATTACTTATCTCACCCCTACACCTTGGGTAGTTATCAATTATAAACCTCTAACTCAATATTTTGCATACCCACAACCTAGCCAATATGCTTCATATCAAGGCAAGGTATCAATTGTATTATATCTTATCTATCCTTGCTAATTCATGATTATGTTGTGTGTGCAGATGGTGATCACATGAACAATGGACTGGGATAGGAGGGAGCACTCAAGATGGATTGGAGCAAGAGCATTTACGAGACAAACAAGCTTAGTCATGTGGCCATGGACAGACAATAGTGTGCACAATTTTTGATATCGGTAGCAACGCGTCTCATTTTCTTTCCTCTCTCTCTCTTCAAGCTATCAAATGAGGGTCTAGATGTCATCTATGTATAGTGTTCACCACAATGGTTATGAACACCAATGCTATAATATGTTTGTCGATTTGTTCACCGGGCACTTTGAGTCTGTTATTCCATGTCACCATCAATTATCGTTCAATTAATAATCCCATACCTTTCTAGTATTTTGTAAGAAACTCAAGGATGATTTTTTATTCCATTGTAGGGTATGATGAGTCCTCAATATCGGACCCCTGATATCAGATATGCGATATCAGATCGGCCAAGCGACATCAGACATGTAATGTCAAAACTTGTCTCGTTGTCTATAAATAAGGGACAGGGGCACTTTGTTTTGCATAGTAATTTTTTTAGTCCCTTAGCTAAACTCTTGCAGTTTTTCTCTTCCAGAGTTAGAATTATTTCTGAGTGCCTGTAGTAGGACTCATAGAGTGAACAAATCTTTATTCGAGCATCATGTACCTAAGCACACCTTGTGTCCAAAAATAAATATGAACTTTATGATAAACTTTGCAACATTCAAAATAGCTTAACTATTGCATTTAATGCTATTTACTATTATTTGATGCTCTCATTAGTTAATCAATGTTATTTCTTTAGAATTATTGATTATCAACAAATTAGCACACTTAGCACGATCACTTCGAGCATACGTGAAACACTTGGTAACCTAGTAATGACTAGCGTTTGGTAATCTCAGTAGTCTTACACTAGTTTAGGATGTGTTTAGAGAGTGGGAACGGATGCTAGCAATAGGATTCGATCAACACTAGAGTTACAAAAACCCATTAGTTAATTCAATCTTTTCATTTCACACACTTAGAAGACTAAGATAGAAAATATAAAAAACATAAAAAAATCATATACCTCAAGTTTACGTAATCATACAATTGTGCCTTACAAGTAAGCTTGGGAAGACAACGACTGTATAACTCATCCTTGTTCTGCGTAGGTGCAAAAGCACTTAATCCTCGAAGTTCGACCGGATCGCACATGAACGCTCATATTTGTATGGTTGGGCGTAGGGGTACCTTACTGCTCATCAATTTCCAAGTAGAATGTATAACAAAACACTTAAACAAAACATGAGAAAATATATCCTCACTTCCAAAAACAATGACATTGAAGAGAAATAATGCTTATATGTTGAATATGAGTGATAATAGGAAAACCTTGATGAATAAGTTACCATAAAAGAATTACAAATTTTTGAAAGGTAGAAACTTTTCAAATATTCTCTATTTTCTCATCCAAAAGTGTAGTGATAATTACATTTTTTAAGCTTTATTGAATTTTGTTATGAACAAAATTATTCTTGGTAATAATCTCATATAAAACTTTTGAGTTAAAAGGAAAAATATATTTCTCATCATTCTAAAAAATATATGGAAAAACTTGATGCAAACTATTATCAACTTTAAATAAATTTTCAAGATTAAAAATTGATTTTTCAAAAAAAAAATCTCTTTCTATTTAAATAATAAAGACTAGAATCCGCTTTTCATGTAATCCGTATGTCATACATATGTAGATAGGAAACTCTAGTGATACTAAATTTGCTCCACATGGTACACAATCTAGATGGATTAGTAGCCCAAGCTTCTTTATTAAAAGGAAGCTAATATGGGCTAATTTGGTCAAGCATATCTTCTAAAACTCCACTAATGTTGGTCCCAAGCTTAGATACAAAAGGAGGAGGGTTATCATCAGGTTGGTAGTGAGCTCTTTTTCAAATTTTATAGATCCTAGGGAATTCTTCAGATGTAATGCATAATAATCACAAATGATTTAAAGAAATTAAAAATGAACAAAGATCTAACTTTTCATAGAAGTAAATAGCACAAAAAAGAAAAACTTGTGTAGCTTGCAACATGTAAGATGGTTGTAATTCCAATACTTACTAAGCTTGCAACATTTTTTCCAAAGTTGTTTAAAAACCAAAGATCTAGAGCTAGAAATGGCCTTAGGGAAAAAATGGTGAAGAGAATTATTACAAGAGCAACTATCTTCATTTTAAGGTTTTTCTTACATAAGACTATTTCTTAAAAGGAGCATCCAAACATTATTTCCATCAACACACTTTGTAATCCATTTTGCTAAGGGATAAATACCTTAGTTATAATAATTAATAAGGCCAAGTGTAACAACTTGTGTTTTTGAACACCCTTGGTATGTTTGATTTTTGTAGAAGTTTGTGATGCTTACGCTTGTATGTTTTATATGTTGGTTTTAGTTCAGTGTATTTTATGAGATATGGTGATGATGATTATTATGAGCTTTAGGTTATCTAGATGCTTGGTTATTGTTATGCATTTCCTAGTATGTAATTATAGGTGTATTTTTTATAATCTTCTAGCAAGTATGCACTAATCCTCTATTGAGTATGGTAAGATCTCATTAGGATTTGTTGAGAGAATGGCATGACATGTGATTTATGATTTGTTTAATTATTTTCCTAGAGTGCATGTTGTGATCTTAATGGTTATGTGATTTGATAATTTTTATATGTACACATGTATGTATTTATTTAAATTTATTTTATTTTATTTTTATGAGAGGATGTTTGAATATATTTTTAGTATGATGGATTTTATGGTATCTTTCCATTTTAATTATTTTGGCATGTGTGAAAGTTATGTAAGTGGCAGAGGAAGTTACGTTTTAGATGGATAAGATTTTTGGTATTATTCTTTTAGTTTTGTGTTAGTTTGGGCAATTGATGTTTTCTTTCATTCCATAGTGTTTCTGCTCAATCTCCATTAAAACTCCCATAGTTTAATTCTTCCACATACTTTGACAATCTAAAAGAGGTGTCATGGGAGCTTGGAGCTAGGAAGTGTTGGTACATTGCAAGTCGATTATGTGGATTACTTGGATCCTTATAGTTTGCTCTCCTCTCTTATGATTTTCATCATTTAGATTTAGAGGTGCATTATCTTAGATTCTTCCCCATTTATAGTTATAGGTTTTTGTGCACCTTCCTGAGATGAATAATGCATTTTGTTATGTTTTGTATGTGCATGCTATTTAGCTGTTTTTCTAAGAAAATAATTGTGTAGAAACCAGACTACACAAGTAATCAAGGTAGAGAATGTAGAAGTAAATGGAACTAACCTTCAACCATTGACACCTTTTATTAATCTTGGTGTTCAGACTCTTCTTTCATACTGACACTCTAGAATGATGGTGTATGCAACCTCCAAGCATCTATGAAAAGGACCAGAATTGCAATCCTACTATGATTCCTTTGTGCATTTGTTCTCCCATCAAGAATGAATTTATAGGCCACAAAATTGGTTACCATGAGAAAAATTTTAAAAATAAGATATCCAAAACCCCATCTAGATGTGGACACCACCCCAACACCAACACAAAAATGTGCTATTTGTTATCGGATATGGAGGCCACGTTATGGGATATAGAGGCCACCTTAACACCAACGCGGAAATGAGGAAGCATGTTATCAACAACACGTAAATGCATTTATGTGAATTACAATCTTCCACCTGGTCTCCATATTTAGTTAAATCTAGATTTTAAGAAATAAATGCATAAATCATGGCTATAGTTCCTCTCAATGTGAGTATTATCTTCCATGTATTACAATGTATTATCTCTCAAAACTTAATTCCTTATATTGTAACTTAACTTTATAAATAAACCCAATGTTCATTCTAGATCCTGCCATATGTGTGGCTATCGTTCCTCTCAATGTGAGTATTATCGTCCATGTATTACAATGTATTATCTCTCAAAACTTAATTCCTTATATGGTAACTTAACTTTATGAATAAACCCAATGTTCATTCTAGATCCTACCATATGTGTATTTTCTCTAATAACTATATGCACAAACCATATGAAAAAATAGCACAACTAAATAAGAGTTTCATTAAGACAATAAAATTGTACATACAACAAATTACATTATGGAATCAAGTCCCATTCGAACTACATGATCCTTAAATGACTTTGGTGACATTCCTTTTGTCAAAGGACTAGCTATCATTAATTCAATGCTTATATGCACAATGACCACTTTGTTTTCCTTAATGTGTTCCCTTATGGCTAAGTACTTTATGTTGATTTGTTTACTTCGACTGCCACTCTTATTATTCTTAGCCATAAAGACAATAGTTGAATTGCCACAAAACATTCTTAATGGCCTAGATATAAAATCCACAATTCTAAGACTTATTATGAAATTCTTTAATCATACACCATGTGAAGTAGCCTCAAAACAAGAAATGAACTCTACCTCCATTTTGAAAGTAGCAATCAAAGTTTTCTTTCCACTCCTCTAGGATATAGCCCCTTCAGCTAGCATAAAAACATAACCAGATTTGAATTTTCATGAATTAACACAACTAGCAAAGTTTGAATCAGAGTAGCCAGTCACCTCCAAGGAGTCAATTCATTTATACATAAGCATCTAGTCTTTTGTACCTTGAAGGTACCTCATCACTTTCTTTGCAGCCCTCTAGTGGTCAATACCTGGATTACTCTGATATTTTCCCAACATTCCCATAACAAATGCAATGTTAGGTCTTGCGTAGATTGGAGCATACCTAAGGCTTCCAACAACTAAAGAATATGGAATGTTGCTCATCTAACACTCCTATAAATCATTCCTAGGGCACTGGTTCAAATTGAACCTATCACCCTTCATAATGGATGTTATACTTAGTGAATAATATTTCATCTGAAACCTCTCTAAAACTTTATTAATATAGGTTTCCTATGATAGTCCCAGAATACATCTAGATCTATCCCTATGGATCTGAATGCTAATGACATAAGATGCCTCACCTAGATCCTTCATGTTAAAATTCTTCAAGAGAAAATGTTTCACCTCATATAGAAATCCACTATTATTGGTTGTAAGAAGGACATCATCCACATATAGAACAAGGAAATAGATTTTTCTCCCATTGACCTTCTAGTATATACATTGATGCATGATGGTTTCTTCAAAACCAAATGAAGTGATGATATCATGGAATTTTAAGTACCATTGATGGGAGGCTTATTTCAATCCATATATGGATTTCTTGAGCTTGCATACCAATTTCTCACCATCACTAAAGAAAAATCCTTCAGGTTGTTTCATATAAACCTCTTCCTCTAGATCACCATTAAGGAATGTTGTTTTTACATCCATTTGATGTAATTCAAGATCAAAATGGGCAACCAATGTTATGATAACACGAAGGGAGTCCTTCATAGATATAGAAGAAAATGTCTCCTTGTAATCTATTCTCTCTTTTTGAGTAAACCCTTTAGCAACAAGTCTAGCCTTATATGTTTTAGTGTTGCCCAATGAGTCTTTCTTAGTCTTGAAGATCCATTTGCATTTAATGGCTTTTACACCATTAGGCAACTTGACAAGATCCCAAACTCCATTAGATGACATAAAGTTCATATCATCTTTCATGGCATCATACCACAAGTTAGATTCCTTACAACTCATGACTTGTGAAAATATTTTAGGATCATTTTCGGCTCCTATGTTGTAGTTAGATTCTTGTAGATACATCATATAGTCACTTGGAATCACTGATCAGCTTACTCTAGTAGATCTTCTTAATGTTCATTCATCATTCTCTTAAGGATCATAATGTTCAATAGGTTCGAGTATTTGTTGTTCAGTTGGATCTACTACTTCTTGATCAACAATTTGTGGAACTTCAATGACAAGTTATTGTTCATTACACATTTGCACTCAAGGCATATTGTGTACAAAAATTAGTCTATAATTTGAAATAGTGGATTGAGAGTCTATATGATCTATCTCAAGAATAATATTCCAAGATCTACTACTCCACTAATCAAGTCATTCTCAAGAAATTTAGCATTCCTTGATTCCACAAACCTAATAGTATGTGATGGGCAACAAAATCTATATTCCTTAAACCATTCAGCATATCCAACAAAATACCCACTATGGTCCTTAGGTCTAGTTTCTTTTCTTGTGGATTATAGACTCGTACTTCAGATGGGCATCCCCAAATGCGTATATGTCACAAACTTAGTTTCTAACCTTTCCATAATTCAAATGGTGTCTTTGAGACAACCTTGGTTGGAACTCAATTTAATATATACACCATTGTCTTGAGAGCTTCAGTCCACAAGGACATAGGAAGCTTGAAGTTGCTAAGCATACTCTACACCATGCCCAGTAATGTTCGATTTCTTCTTTCTACCACACCATTCTAGTCTAGAGAACTTGGCATAGTGTACTGGGCAATAATTCCATGCTCTTGAAGAAACTTAGCAAATGCACTAGGTTCTTGTCCATCCTTAGTATATCTACCATAGTATTCACCACCTATATCAAATCTCACTAACTTTATTTGCTTACTGCATTGTTTCTCTACTTTAGCCTTAGACACCTTAAAGGCATCTAAAGCTTCGCTCTTGTTATGAAGTAGGGAGAGATACCTATATTGTGAGTAATCATCAATTAATGTAATGAAATACTTTTGATCATATGCATCCATATCTGGACTGCAAATATCTATATGTATGATTGCTAATATGTCTAAACTCCTCTTAGCACCTTTCTTTGATATATTGGTATGCTTTCCTTTTATGTAGTCCACACAAGTGTTAAAGTCAGTAAACTCTAGAGTACTAAGTACTCCATCATTTACTAATCTCTTTATTCTCTCAATAGAGATATGTCCTAATCTACAATGCCACAACATAGAGGATTCGTTATTCATAACACATCTCTTAATGTCAACATGAACATGCATAGCTATATAAGAAGTTTCATTTTGTAAATTAATTTTGAAAAGACCACCTATCAATGTACCTCTTCCAATAAGTTCATATCTATAATATATATTGAATATAGTGTTTGAAAAATTAAAGGAAGATCCCAATGATACAAGCCTTGAAACAAAAATTAAATTCCTTGAAAAACTTGGAATATAAAATGTCTTTTTCAATTCTAAAAAAAAACCACTGCTTAAAACTAATTTGTATGTTCCAACTGCCTCCACATGTGAGTGCATCTTATTGCCTGAATAGATGCATGACTTACTTCCCACTAGCTTCCTTAGGTTTTTCTCCCCTTGCAAGGAATTAGTAACTTGGATTGTAGAACCAAAATTAATCTAGCATGTGTCATGCCCAACATCAACCATATTAGATTCAAAATAAACAAGTGAGAGTTAAGTACCTTTTTCTTAAGCCATTTCTGATATTTAGAACAATCCCTCTTTATGTGCCCTTTCTTTTTACAGAAAAAACATCTGGATTCCTTCTTAAAATTAGCTTGTGCAGGAAATTTGACCTTCCACTTGCCTTTGGCTTGTTCTTTATTCTTTCCTTGTGTAGCCAGATGCATACTCTCTTTCGCTTCCATATCATGCCTCCCCTCTTCTTGCACACACATGGTCATTCGTTCATTGATTGACCATTTTTCCTTATGTGTGTTATAAAAAATCTTAAAGGGTTCGTACTGTAGTCGGAGTGTGTTTAAGATGTAGTGCACAAAGAAATATTTTGACATCTCAACCTCAAGCATTTTGAGTTGAGCCATTATATCCCTCATTTGCATGATTTGCTCATGCACACCATGAATTTCAGTGAG
This sequence comes from Gnetum montanum, assembly GCA_015680685.1. NCBI lineage: Eukaryota > Viridiplantae > Streptophyta > Gnetopsida > Gnetales > Gnetaceae > Gnetum > Gnetum montanum. The sequence continues at coordinate 504,668 of MNCI01011534.1, read as the reverse complement.
CTTCATGGATGAGAACTTCATTATCAAGGTGTTGGCCAACACCTTGTCTAATAACTCAAATTGTTCATCAGTGGCCTTTAACAAAACATGCACATTGTCATACTATTCCAATGAACCACACATACTAGTCGAGATCTTGGTTTTTATGAATATGACACAGAGGTGATTAGATTGCTCCCATTTTTCATAATTACTAATATCATCCAAATGGCTTATTGCTGTAACGGTAGGTGGTTCATCCTTACAAATAGCATAATTAATGTCCATCTAGCCTAAATGAAGAAGAATTCTCTCCTTCCACATCTTATAATTATCACCCTTTAATTCATGAATGTCACATTTAAAATCAGAGTAGCTTGCAAGTTGTACAATTGCATAGTTAAACATGCTTATGTTTCTAAATTTGAGGTTAAAATACCATAAGACATGGTTACCAATGTAAATCATGAAAAATATGAATCAAATGACATAAAATTGTCGGTGGGATAAATTTTAATTCAAACAAATTCATATATCCTTACAATAAAACTTTAAATTATACTCCTTTTCTTAATCCCTGTGGGCAAATTAAGAAAAATAATTTAACATATCATCCTAATTAACCATATTAAATACAATAAAAATTCCTATGGGATAAAATTTATCATATTACATATGATTAAACATAATTTTTAATGTTGTCTACCATATGTAATCCAAAAGCTCTTAGTACATAATTTTGCATAATTAAAGATGCTTTGGCTACTCTCTAATTATACAAAATTATATAGATCACTAGTTATAATTCATATGCAAAAAATTATGCATACATATACAAAAGTATGCATAAAATTGATAAATTACCAAATTCAACATGGTATAAGCATAATTTTATAAAAATATTAAACAACTTTATGCATATCCAGTTGTTACCACTTTATCAAAAATATGGAATGACTTGATGCATATAATAGTAGAAAAAATACATGATGGATATATGACTTTATCAAAACATATAACTTCATGCCTGCAGAAAAATGGCAACTTTAAAATTTGGGTTACAGCTACTTTGCATTTCCATGACATGTGCACCAAAATCTTTCCTCAAGTATATTTAATGTACACATATCAAATTGGTGGGTGTGATCCCTTCGCCTGGACCCTACACAAAACTTCACTAACATTGTACCTGTCACTCTAAGGAAAATGTTTCCTAGGGAGGTTGAACTCGTACCTGAGTTAACCCTTATTGAAGAATTTTCACTAGATATCCTATGCTGTGATACAACTTACAATGTGATATTTTGAGAAATACAATGCATACATAAATCACAAAAATCCAACTATGTGCAGAAATATTAAATAACGTTGTCTCCAGATTACACCATCATCAAAAATCACATCAAGATAAAAATCTAATGCTCTGATACCAAATGTAAGAAAATAATTGTACAGAAACCAAATTGCACAAATAATCAAAGTACAGATTGCGGAGGCAAATGAAACTAACCTCCAGCCATTGATGCCTTCAATTAATCTTGGTGTTCAAATTCTTCTTTCACACTGATGCTCTACAATGATGGTGTATGTAACTTCCAAGCATCTATGAAAGGGACCAAAATTGCAATCCTACGATGATTCCTTGGTGCCTTTGTTCTCCCATCAAGAATGAATTTACAGGCCATGAAATCGATTACCATGAGAAAATTTTGAAAAATAAGAGATCCAAAACCCAATCTAGATGTGGACATTGCCCCAACACCAACCCAAAAACATATTATCCATTATCAGATATGGAGGCCACCTCAATGCCAACGCGGAAATGATGAAGCGCATTATCAACGACACGTAAACATGTTGATGTGGATTATAGTTTTTCCATCGATTTTTTATATGAATTTTATAAGAATCATTCCAACAATTTGTATGGGATTAGGTTTTACCATTTGAAAGCTTAATTATTTGTAATTAAATGATAGAACTATTGTGCTTTTTCTTATGTGAATGTGATTTGGATCCTAGTGAGAGAGAAATGTAGTTTGGTTCCCCATGATGGTCCATTTGGATTTCTTTTTTGAACTTAGTTTTCATTTCTTTTGATGCTTTGCTTAGATCCATTTTCCCTTACTATGATCCTATCATGCTCAGTGTGAATTATGGTCTATATATCAATCTTCTGAAACTCTTCTTTTTGTTGTCATATTATGATCTTGGCATATTGAATTGATCTTTCTCATATTGATTTTTTCCTAGCCTTGTAACTATGTGAAATTCAATTTCTCTCTTATCAATTCAATTTTGGATTATACTTGTTCCTTGTTAATTCTTGTTCTTGAATTGTTGAGCTCTTACTTGCCATTTTTCTACCCATTCTCATCATTCTAGAGTTTTCTTGGTTGTTTCTTGATCTTACCTAGTCAAAACAAGATGTCTCATCCACAAGTTAGTTTTTGTCACAACCTAGAAATTCACATAAATTTAATTATTTAACTTAATGCATGTGATTAATTCTTTAATGTCGTCAAATGCATTTAAATATATTAGCTAATTGTTATTTTTTGTTGTTGTTTTTAGTTTCCTACATAAGTGAATGTAATATGCTTGTTAGAGTATTTTGTTAAAATTTTCTATCCTTTGTTTCATTCATATTTAAGCTTAGTCATAGATCTTTTGAATATTTTATGATTAAATGTTGAAATTCAATTACCCTATGAAGTTTTTCTTTATGTCAGTTATCTTGCTTTTACAAGTATTTGATTATGTATATTTTATTTTTTATGACTGATGAGTGGCGAGGTACCCCTACACTCAACCATACGAAACGAGCGTCGCACGCGCGATCCGGTCGAACTCCGCAGATGGACTAGTTGTGGCACCTAGATAGTTAGCCTTAGGTCGCAGTTCGCTGTCTTCCCATCTAGACTAGTTTTGCATATGTCACGTATGGTTTAGTCTAGATGAGGTGTATGATGTGTTCTAATTCTAATGCTACTCCTGATGGCAGTGGAAAATAATATTTAACTAAATCTAAGCTAAGAGGAAAAGGGTAAGAAAATCTAATCTAGCCTAAGTGCGACGAGCAACCGATTCCTTGATCAACCGTACACATCTTGGACTTCGTGCACGACTGCCACTGGGACTACCAAGCATAGGCCTAGGTACGCCACTGGGATTACCAAGCGCAGACCCCAAATACGCCACTGGGTTACCAAGCGTAGATCCCCCTAGCTACACCACTGGGCTACCAAGCAGTCACACTTAAATGCTTGTAACCAAGTCGTACTCGTTCTGCTTCTAGGAGTTTAAGGGTGAGAGACTAATCGCGATGAGTAACCGATTCCTTAACTAGCCGTACACACCCGTAGATGCTCGTAGTTAAGTCGTACTCACACCGCGCTATGAAAGCAATAAATAACATTAAATAAATAACAAATAAATAAACTAAGTGAATGCTACAATGATGAAGTAATCTCGATCTTTATTGCCGGTCATGTGCGTGTCCAAGTACGGCACACTCGAATAAAGACACCGTACAATCACATTCACCACACTGCGGGCAGACACGCGAAAATTCTAACTCTGGTGGGATCAAACTGCCAGAGCTTCACTACACTAAAACTGGGATGTCAAATGAGGGAGAGCCGCCTCTTATTTATAGAAACTGCGGCTGACTGCGATATCGCGTATGCGATATCGCAGGGAAGGACGCGATATCGCGTCGGCTGCGATATCGCGTACGCGATATCGCGGCCGACGCAAACCACGTCTCATCAATGACCATTCAGTTATATGCACTCAATCTTTATTATATTCAGTTATGCATGTTTCTACTTTATTAAGCACATTTAGTTATGCATCTTTTATTTTATTATGCACATGTAATTATATAATACTTTGTTCATTGAATAATTCTGAACCCTCATCTTACCCAAATCATATTCCTTGTTCCTTTTTGTCAGTAAATTAGGATTTGGAGTCCATTTCTAATTATAATTAAATATTACATAAATAAGCTTTGTTCAAAAAGTACTTTAATATGATATCCTCCCCAAAATCTAACCTTACCAATGTGTCTTGGATGTTCAAAAATGTAAATTTTGACCCTTGGTTCATTAGAATTGAAGTTATGGTTTTCAAGATATCACATATTTAGTTTACCAAAAACACCATAAAAGTTTTGGCATTTGAAATGAGCGACCATGATAACTAAGACCTAGATAAGATTTTAGCATATGATTTGGTTGAACACTTGAGAAGGATCTTGTAGATTCAAATGAAATTTGATTTGGAGTCTCAGCATGCATGCATGTTATGAGAAGTAAAATGTTGAAGGTATTAATGATGAGAGGAAAATGGAGAAAGAACTTATGAAAATAATTTTTACAAATAAAAATCAAAATCAAAATTAAAGTCAACACCTTTTTTAAAAGCACATTATGTGCATGATGCAAAATAAAGCATATATGAGATATATGCATATTATGCATTTTGTTTTATCTTCTTCGCCTTTTTCTCCAACCACCTCTTCATTGCATATATTCTGCTGTTGTTTTCCATCTCAGCTGTGATTTTGCAAAATCATATTGCATCACATTTTTTTAGAGAAATGTTTTTTTCCCTTTTTTATTTTGAAGTTAATTTAAGCCCAATTTCTTCCATTCTTCCTCTTATAAATAGGTAGCGGCTTTAGATACATTTTATCATAGTTTGTAGAAGGGTTTCAAGTGTGACAAGTGAAGTGAAGAAAAAACATATTGAGAGTATTAAGTAAGAAAGGAAGACACTAAGACTATGCATCAAAAGAATCTGATTCGTGGAAGTGAGGAATCGAGGATTCGTGATTTTGAATGTGTTTGGGTGCATGTGCCTCAAGAAAAAGTGGGGATGGGTTCATGGTCAAGGACATGATAAAGAAAATTTAAATATATTAGTTTTTTAAAAAAAAATCTCATAAAAAAACATTGTAAACTTCAAGTACAATGTATATCATAAAAAACCATTGTAGAAAATAGAACAAGTACAATGTAAATTCAAAATATTGTTAATGCTTAAAAATTGCACAAAAAATTACAATATCACTGTTAAACGGAATTAAGAAAATTTGCAAAGGTATGGAGGGCATCGAATCCATTTCTTACTCAAGAGCCATAATCTTGCTAAACATATAATTTCTGCAACAACCAAAATCACAGCAATAAAATAAAACCTTTTTGTTGCCCAATCCAATTTTTCTAGGAATGAAATGAAGCCTCAAGCCTCAACCAAAACCAAATTTATAACAAGTCACGTTTGCTAATACTTTTGTTCAACAATGACATGTGAGTAGCATTGTAGGGCCATGCTATAGGGCCATGTTGAAGACAACCACATTATAAGACGACACAACCTAACTAAACTAGGCACACCCAACAACTCACCTCACCTACAATGATCCAAAACCTTTGGGATGTAGAGCATGGACACTAGTCATGATGATGAAGGGGGAAAGTAAAAACAAAGCATCATGAGCATGCATATGGGTTGGCCATGTGCTAGGCTTCGTTGCCTCTTAAACAAAGAGATTTTAAAAAAAGGTTGACCAAGCATCCATCCGTAATCATGTTCATGACTCATGACCCATGACGATTGTACTGTCCTAAATCATCGGCGTAAGGCTGGAAGGGAAACAAACACCGAGGGATCGTTGGGCAGCCACAGCCGACCCTGCCTTCACTTGAGGGCAAGCTAGAAAAGGGAACGAAGGCAAAGTGCCTTAGATGGTTTGCACGCAAATCAACCAAGGACTTCCCCGAGCGTAAGCTACGGCTAACGTTGGGGTTATCGTAAACAGGATGTAAACGAAATGTAAACAATGATACGAAATGTAAATAAAGTGTACGTGAATAGGATTATATTGCAAACAGAGCTTAAACCAAAGTAAATAATGTAAATAGGAGATAATGATGAAACTGAATTATATTGTTTTTTTTTAAAAAAATGTGCACCGGTCAAAGCGTAGTTGCACGAGTGTGAATGGCAAGTCAAA